>BGPR01024114.1:0-10822 GCA_013235015.1 Araneus ventricosus | reverse complement strand
AAAGCTTTCTTTATTTCCAGAAAGGCAAAGTTATTGCACAATATCCATCACTATTATTCTTGGGAGAAAAGTTTGAACAGAAACGCTCTTTCTTGAGACATCCCACAAATTATCATTTATCTTTAAATTTAGAGGGCATTGCCAAATAACTCATTAAATCTTTTCATCATAGCAAGCGAAGAAAATCAAAGATGAAATGCTGACAATATTTCACTGGAAATAGGCAATTAAATAAACGATTGACATAACATTTCACATCGTTAAAAAAAGATGACCCAAAAGGATGGAGAAAGCAAGAGTGAGTCTTATCCCCGTTCTGTACCCTCGTAATCCTAATTATTGATTACTACACCATAGGAACTCGCAGGGTAAGTGAACCATGAAGCAACCTCACCAGAAGAATTTCCAACAATGAATCGTTCACCTCTTCTCGCCTAACAAGTATTCAAGGACATTTCCACGAAATCACAGCTTCCGACGTGATCCTGTCACAGCTGGGTGCCTGAGTTAAATGTCGAAACACTAAAATGACTCTCTTTAAGTGCTGTTTCAAAATCACTCCTGTAGTGCCTTCTTTTAAAGCCAATGAGGCAGAACTTCCCAATTCTAATCAGTAGTGCCTCACAGCGGAGGGCCGCTTCAAGGGGTCCACATGACCTAGTCCCCCAAATAGGGTCTTCAATCATGCCTTGTAGCACATTTGCTTGGAGGGGGATCGCGATGGGACAGTCAAGTCTCTGTTGTAATAATTGCTGTGTTATCCCTGGGAAATCTGATTGATGTCCTTGGTGGGGTAATTTATGTAAATTGCTATGGTCTGGTAGGGGATGATGGGAAATTTTGATCAGTGGTGTGGTATTATAAAATATTCCTGTCATGGTGGCATCAGGCACGGGAACATGGGACGGCGTTCATGAAAATGATGAATGGTTGTCCAATCGTTGCGACAAAAAACCTGTATTTTCTGGAGAAGAAATGAAGAAAAGAGAGGAGTTCTATGACGGGAGGGAAAGTGGGGTATAGGTACCTCTTGAACCGAAGCAAGAGGTCAGACAAAATATTAATGCACACTAGCATCTCTAAGGTCGATAATTATCGACCTTAGGAATGCTATATATATCCTATATGCTATATACCATATATATTCTATATGCTATATATCTATACTTATAAAAGGCAATGTTTGTGTGTGTGTGTGTGTGTGTGTGGTAGTGGCTATTGTGTGTGGCCAATGTGGTATTGTGTGGTAGTGGCATGTGTGTGTGTGTGTGTTGTGTGCTGTGGCCATTATGTTTATATTGTGTGTGCGCGATCCGATCCCGAACGATCTCTCTGCTGGCTATGGAAATTTGGCAGCACCCAGGTAGTCACTGGTGTGAATGCACCTCAAGCCGTAGTAAGGTGATGATTTAATTTGCTTTTTGTTTTATGTGTCGTTTTGGTTAGTATTTTCGCTTCTAATTTCTCTAGAATGGTCAGAATAGTTGTACGAAAATAAGATGCACTGATCAGGAAAGCACGCGATTTCAGTTCTAATGAGTTAGTTTCGAATTTCTAACGTAATTTGACTAGAATTTTAATTTTAAAAAATGATGTCTTTTCAGGTAAGATTTTCTGGAATCTATAAACCTCTTGCATCGATGTCTAATAAGATATCATTTTGAAATTTTTCAACTATAACTGCAGAGCTGGTCTGGATTTAAAACAAGATAGGTTAAATATCTTTCCCATTTTTTAAATTGAATATTTTCCATAGTAGTTAGACGATGTTTTCTCTGGCGAAGCTGCCATGGCTATCTCAGGAACGTTGCCGGCAGTTTCACGATTAGCTGGCCAACAGGGCAGAGTCGGCGATCATTCTTTCCAGCGTTCTGCAGGGATAGTTATTTACTCGATGACTTCGGTGTGGCGTGTCTTAACTTATTTCTGCCTTTCATACTTTTAGCGCGGTGTAATATCCGTATGAATTTTTAACATTGTTTTGGGTTAAGCAATTACTCGGTCAGAGAGGAGGGCAAGAAGCTGACCGACTCAATAATATATATTTCTGTTTTGAGATTTCGTTTTAAAACTTTCGTTTATATGGTGCTTATATTTTTATTTTGTTGAAGTCCGGTTGGATTCAGGCAACGCCGTGCGCATACTGTTAAGTCCTATATGATAGAGTATCAGTTTACTTAATGGACTGCAATTTCTTGGGCTCCGCTCAAGCTTCATTAATAGATCAAAGAAACTATTATAAGATTATCAAATCTAGCCAGATTTATATTTCCTGTATTTCCAAAAATGAGTGGAGCAGAAAAGGAGAAATGCTTAGGTGTAAGTTTCCCTTTAATAAAATAAGCCTCACTGTCAAACATCAAACGCCAAATACATTGCGGATCCTGCGTTTCATGAGACAGACAATTCTCGTGGACGGATTTGTCCAAAGGTGATAGAGAACCACCGATTATGTGGGAGGATCATGCCGATCATCCCCGTAGATCCTAATGGTTTTTTGGGTTATCGTGTTTTGCAAGATACACAGACAAACCTCAGATTCAAGGTGTGTTTTCTGACTCAGGAGGTCTGAAACGTGGATATTCGTCCAAGATCTCGAGGTTCAGATTTTCGGCAGTTACAATGCATCTTTGTATACTTCGTATGCAGAAAGTAAAAAAGAAGATTCGTCAAAATCTCAGTTCCAGCTTTTGGACGAATACACCGTACTTTCTCTCTGTATACTTGGCGCGGTAACAAATGTTCAGTTCCATAATAGATTTCAACATGTATTTGTATATTTAATATTCTTCATTTATGTATATTCAATAAGGTATGCATTGTATGTTTTAATAATGGGAGATATTCCAATTCCAAATAGCGCTGAATCCATCTATTTTTTATCCATTTCACACAATGGATTTTGTTTGCCCCTGATGTAAAATTATAGGCTCGCGTATTCTTCTGACAGGTGATACATTGATAGTATAGTTTCGGCTATTTCATTTGAGGCCTCACTAAAGTAATTAAAAAAATAATTTTTCCAGAGATTAAAGCCAAGAGGAAATGAATGTTTTGTTTTATTTTTGTTTTAATGTTCATTGTGATTTTATAAGTTAGGTAGTAATATTTAGATAAAATTAAATGTATATATGTTCTTTTCTTGTATTAAATTTAAAATTTTATTCACTTTTTGTTTTTTTTAATTCTAGGAGACACCTGCCTCATATAAGTACTCATCGAAAGGCGCTGTTAATGTATTCATTTTAAAGCGAGTAGGAGTCACCAGGTTAAACTGACAGTTTCCGGAATTTCCAGCTATTTGTCCCAGATTAGTTTATACAATTAGTCGAATTTGGGTTAAATCCTCTAGAATTTTAATTATAAAGCAAATACGTGCTTTATATTTAAAAAAATATTAAACCAAATTAATTTTAAAGGTATTTAAAGGCGTTAATTTTAAATTTAAAAATGGAGCGAATCCGCCTTTTCTGTCGTTACTTTAACCATATGGTGAGCTAAAACCCGGGAATTGTCAGCATATTTGGATTCTCGATCTTTTGTTTTCTTTAGGTATGCTGGTTCAGCAAGTATCCGTATTTGAATTTAATGGTTTGGTTGTTTAACTGAATTTAATATATTGGACCAAAAGATATATTGAATTGTGATTGAATTCAATATATTTGAACTAAAAGAAAGAGTAATAGATAGATTTTATAATTTTTAAAAAAAACTAACTATTAGAAAGACTCTTTCCCAACTTTTTTACTATATGCTAAAATGAATCTCATATCTCTTTAAATGAAATAAAATAAGTAAAAAATAAATTTGCAAAATTATTTTATCAGTTACTATTTCTCCTACTTATTTTTCTAATTTTACTAATTATAGAATTCATTGTTTCTTGTTTTTCAATTTATTTTTTGGATTTTGCGTAAGACCCAGCACTTTCTCCTTTCTCCAAGCTGGTTTTAGTTTGTGCGCTGGGATTTCCTGGGCGGGCGGGACACTGGAAAATCCTGGTGCATTAGTTTATTTCATTTTAAAATAAATATGATGTAGGGTAATAAAATAATAAAATATCTACATATTATATTTATATAGTAAGAAATATATTTCAGTATGATATAGAAAGAAATTATAATCAAAATTATAAATGTTTTTGGGTTAGACTTCATTTATTTCAAAATCATTTCCTCACCAGATTTATTTTTTTATTTATTTAAAAGAAAAAACCACACTAGAGAAAACTCCATTTTACGGTGTGCTATAATCATCAAACACACAAAAGGAACCACTTCAAAAGAGTAAGAAAATAAAAAATAAAAGCTAGAAAACAAAAGTTAGACACAGAGGAATACACAAAATCATAAAACTTTTACCATTTAATATATAATTAAAACAGACATAATCTTAAAAAATTAAGAAACAGATATACTCAAATTAAGAACAACTAAGTTATTTAATTTTTTATACGTAGTTTCGGAGGTTAAATCTTTGAGTATAGCTAGAGACACTTTCACATTTTCCAGCGTTTCAGATGTAATCTGTTGTCTTATTGCACCACTTAAAAAAAGACAATCAGGTCTCTTTTGCTTAAAAGACAGAATATATATGGAGCGCTGGTAGACTAAACAATTTCAGTCGTCAAGCAAATAAAAGACATTTCAAATTACTTAAAACCCCATAGGTAAGGTCATTAATGGATAAAAATGCAGGAGGTCAGCAGTTCGACCTGTTAGGACTGGAAGTTCTGTAAACTCATGAGAAATAGCGTTATTAAATAAGCATAGAGTGTTCGATTTTGATTGATATGATGTCAATACTCATCCCTTTAACTCTTTGCTGGTTCACTGCGTAACTGTTTTAATGCTAAATTTATTTTCAAAAATGGAGTAATGGAACATATAGCTGAAGATCATAAATATATAAAAGGAAAAATTCCCAGGTTTTGGCGCAATAAATTTAGTTTCACGGTGAGCCAATGGACAGTGGCTTGGGCTATTTTGCTTCCAGATAAGTTTATCATCGAAATCAATTTAAATTATATATTTTAATTTATACGTAGGCAGGAGTATTCAAGATGTTCATTGTCGTAAAATTCAATGGCACCGAAGGTTGAATTTTAGAAATATCGATTTAGAGCAAGACCAATCGGCATTTTGTTTCTCTTAGAGTCAAGAAAGCAATTTTAGCTCTTGCAATGCCAATATCTTTAATGAATGCAGTATTGAACTGGAGATTTTTTATATAAGTTGGCCTATTGCCTGGC
Organism: Araneus ventricosus; assembly: GCA_013235015.1. Lineage (NCBI taxonomy): Eukaryota > Metazoa > Arthropoda > Arachnida > Araneae > Araneidae > Araneus > Araneus ventricosus. The sequence continues at coordinate 5,571 of BGPR01024114.1, read as the reverse complement.
TCCAAATTTAGCAGAAGAAAATTGCTCTACATTTATTTTGCTCCTTGCACTTGATAAAATTTACCAGTGTAACTTGGTTTCACTGCAGGAACTAAGCTAGAAGTTATGAGTTAAAGGCTACGATTCTCTATCAATTTCCTTCAGCATTTTATGGGTGTAGCACGAAGTTTTATATGCGATTCAGTTCCCGAGGTATAGACTGGTTTGTCAACATGGGCTCCTGAGCTTTGTTCATGCTGCACCAAAGGCTAAATTTCCATTTTATATCAAAATAAAGTCTATGTTGCAAATAAGACCGATAGTCGAGGAATTCTTAAAGATTATCAAATAATTCATTATATGGTTGTAGATTGAAAAATCATTGTAAGCAAGCTAGAAAATATCTTTTTAAAAAAAAGACTAGAAGTGCTAGGAAGTTTCTTTGAAATGTAAAACGCGTTCAAATTTACCAATTCAATATAGGGAAATTATAACAGTGCAGGAATTTACTAGATATACAGAGGAGTGTAACGGTGCAGGGTACAGATTCAATATAGAGATATAGCAGATTTGCAGGAATTTTACCAGATTCAATGTAGAGAGTGTAATAGAGGGGTGTTTAGAAAGAGATATGATCATTCAGTAAATAAGACTAGAGAGTCTTCTATAGACTTTTTTGAAATCTCAAGAGCATAAATAGGGAATTTACAGATTCGAAATGAAAGAGTGTAATAGGGTGTTTTGAAAAAGTGTAGTCAATCAGTAAATAAAGACTGGGGGGGGTGCTATAGACTTTTAAGAATGCGTGCGGAATTTCACCAATTCAAAGTAGAGAGTGTAACAGACAAGGGAATTGTTTGAGAAATAACAGTCATTCAGTGGCAAGACTGGAAATTCTTTATAGACACTGAAATCTCAAAACTTGCGCGTGGGAATTTACCAGATTCCAAGTGGGGGGGTGTATTGATTGTTTGAAGGAGGTGTAGTCATTTCAGTGAGTAGAGACTGGAGATTCTTTATGGACTTTTGGAAATGTAAAAGGCTTGCGCATTAGAGTTTAGTTCAAAGTAGAGTGCTAAAGCAGAGTTTTTTTGAAAGAGTGTAGTCATTCAGTAGTAAGACTGAGATTCTTTATAGACTTTGGGAAATATAAAGAGCTTGCGCGGAGATTTACCAATTCAGTATTGAGAGGAGTGTAAGCAGAGTGCAGAAAGTGTAGTCATTCAGTAGTAAGACTGGAGATTCTTTATAGACTTTTTTGAAATGTAAAGAGCACGATAAGGAATTTTACCAATTCAAAGTAGAAGTATGACAAGTTGTTTTGAAAAGTAGTCATTCAATAAGACTGAAATTCTTTAGACTTTTAGAAATGTAAACTTGCGCGACAAGATTTCTTAGTGCTTAGAAATTAACAGAATTGTTTTGAAAGAATTTAGTCATTTCTGTAAGTGAACTGGAATTCTTTTTAAATACAAAACAGATACTGGATGTTGTGATGCTTCATTTCCATCCTTCGCCAAGTTTTTCAGTCCAGAAATTGTTGCTGTGCAAATTAAATATAGAGCTTTTGTTTCGTTTAGTTTGTTTATTTTGTTTTATATGCAGATAGAAAAGTGTTAAAATCCTGTTTTTTCATTAGTTTGGTCGATCCACTACTTGCAGATTTCTTAAGCTATCTTTTAACCTACCGAAATATTCTTCTTAGTTTATTAACTTAAATATATACTTCATAATATTTAAATAATTGCATACTTATTGTAATTTAAATTAGAATTATACTGGTTAAAATGTGACAATGTTCTCAGTTTCATTCTCTTTAAAGATTCATTCTATCTAAGGCTTGATAGAATATGTTATATTAACTTTTTTTTAATTGAATATTTTGCATGATGGAGGTAATAATTTATATCCTTTATTAACTTTCAGCTAGATATAAAGCGAATTGATACTTTATGCTAGATCAATTTGGCTAAATACTAATGCATTTCCTTGTAGAATTATACCTAAATTATTTTAAAATTTACTAAATTAGAGAAAAAGAATTATATAGCATGGTATATCATTTGAAAGTCAACTGGAATTTTTTTAAATGGTTTGTGAATTATTTTTTATGCTATAATGGTTTCAGAAAGTTATCAAGGAAAAGCGCTAAAATTTTGTAATTTTGTTAAATCAAAGGAATTCTAGACAAAGGGTTACAAAAGAGCAGACACAGTCTTTTTCCCATCCATCCAAGTATATGTTTTGTACTAAATTTCAGTAGCACTAAATTTACAATGAGATCTTCCCTGTAATGGCGGCATAAATACATAGAAACTACACATCCTTTTTTTTGATTGGTATTGAAGTTAGCTCCAATATTGGAATGTAGGGTGCGGTTACAAATGTTTATATAAATATTGAAACTGATCTAGTTCATTGCAGTAATAAAGAGTGCTGTAGTAAATTATGCAAATATTTTGGAATTTAATTAAAATAAAAAATAGACGCAATTAGAGGTGGTATCATTACAGAAAGGAGATTTTTTTGATTTTAAAGGTGGGTATAAAACCACTTTTGTGTAATAATATTTTCAGAAGATTAATTATTTCGATTTTTTTTAATAAAACCCAAAACTTTTGGACAATTTTTAGCTAATTAAATTTCTAATTAAAATTCCAGAAACAAAAGCAGCGTCGTCCATTTCCAGCTCATAGTATATTTAACACTTTGACTCCTAAGCCCAGCCGTAGCCTATTTGCATGCGACTTCCCTATAGTGAGGAGCGGATTTGACCATTTACTTCAGAGGAGAGCCAGTTGTAGGTGGTCAGGACCATGGGGGGGGGGGGAGAGATGAAATTGCCATTCCTTATGTTAAAATTCCCTTTGATTTTAGGTGGGGTGTCAAATTACTTTTTGTGGCAATAATATTTTCCAGAAATTATTCTTCCACAAATTTTTTCAGAAAAAACCCAAAACTTTTTAGTTAATTTCTCAATTAATTAAATTTCTAAAATTAAATTTATCAACACTTTCACGTCGTCATTTCCAGCTCCTTAGAAACATGTTTAACACTTTGACTCCTAAAGCCCGACCATGTTGTGTGCGACTTCTATACTGGAGTGGGGCAGTTTTGACAGTTTGCTGTTCCGAAAGGGGAGAAGGCAGTTGTGCAGGTGGTCATTAAAGGACCATGGGGAGAGATGAAGGCCTGCCATTTCCTTCTCTTGATTTTCAGTTTTAGGTGGTGAAATAAATTACTTTTTGTAATGTCTTTACTTTCAGTGTATTCCACAAATTTTTTTAAGAAAACCCCAAAACTTACACAGTTTGTTCTAATTAAATTAATTTCCTAATTAAAATTTAGAAACAAAACTGCAGATCTGCAATCCATTTCAATCACTTAAAAGCCGTAATTAACATGGCTCCTAAATGGGCCATGGCTTGGCCATGCGACTTACTCTATGCTGGTGGGGCGGTTTTGGCCGGTTTCGTTCCCGAGGCGGTTGTGGAGTGGTCATTCAAAGGGACCCTTAGGGGGGGGGAGAGATGAAGGCCTGCCATTGTCTCCACCTCTAATGAGTAAGGGAAAGGAGGTGGGCGGACAGATCCATTTCCACAGATCGAGTGTAAGTCAAACCTCCATATATAACTGTACTCAGATTTTGAGAACTCTTAGTAATTGGAGAGTATTAAAGCAAATTTATTAAAGACTCCAGACGGGTTTCCAGCCCTGTAGGCACCAAGCATGGTGGGCCACATATTATCTTTAACATTTATGAGAATTTGGTTGTGACCGCTACGCGCTCTCTTTTATGCGCGTTTTTCAGTCTCACGCGGTTTCGAGGTCACGTAGTGATATAGGAAGAATATCTTATTCATACTTGCTGAAAATCACCTTTCCATATGCGCGTCGCAAGGGCTGTAGTTCAAATGTTTTCTTCCAATAGAACAAAACTCTTTTATTCTGCTTCACTGTAAAATCCACATAAAATTTAACCAGACTTTAAAGCTGGCTGGCTAGGTTTGCTTACCCAAAGGCAATAAAGTTCACAGAAATAAATCCGTAGGCTGGCAGTTTTTTTCTCCCTTACAGGAACAAGTTTTTTGTCAAGAGATTACAGAAATGAAACCCATAGTCCTACAGGTTTTTTACCGTATGAAATCAAGTTTTCTCCGTAAAATTCAGTCATCAAATAGTGGCATCAGGCCTAGGTTAGGTTACTTTTCTCCTTCTGTTCAGGTTAGAGAGTTGAAATGTAGCACAGTGTAATTCTCAGTTAGGAATGTTAATTAAATCAAAACTACTAATTAATTAATTTCAATTAGTTTTTAATTAGTATAGACTTTCTAAGGTAGACTTGCTTGGACCGATTTCAGGTACAAGATGAGCAATGAAACTTCTAACTCCTCCAGGCAGGGGATCAGAGCCGCGTTCTTAGAAATAAAAGGCAGTCACTCTGTACTGGAATACGGAACTTTATAAGATGATAGTCTATTTGGAGTTTAAAGTCTATGGCTCTGACACCTAGTGGTGTAAAATCAGCCTGTACTTGGGAACTACGTGTTTTAAGGTTGGCTTTTCGTAGGTGACAACAGGTTACTTTGTAATATATAAACAGCGGGGATAGGACCTATTAAAACATAGAATAGATAAATAAAATTACATTTAAGAAAGGATTATCATTGCAGAAATGAAATACCATGCATGACAGAAAAAATGATTTGATGTTAGTTTTAAACCGTTTATTATGGCTGGAGCAGAGAGCAGGTGAAAAGAATAGACATTCTTTCAAAACAAGCTTCGGCCGTCAAATATACGGAAGTCGGGAAAAAGCAGATGTTTTGCAGTGTTCTAGAGATACATTCCCTCATATCTATTGTTCAGATTCAGGAGACACATTCCTCTAACTTATACTTTTAAGGGGTGTACACGTGGTTCTTGTGGTTGGCGATGAGTAAAACTCAGATTGGAAGCAGCATCCAATTTAGAGGTTAGTGCTGTAGGTATGACACATTGATCAGCTAGCTTGAAGAGATAAATCTTTGCAGGTTTTGGTTGGAATTAGTTTACACGTTTAAAGTGGCAAAACGAGAGTGCCTTTCGTTTTAAAATGGATGCTATTAAAATTCGAAGAAGATTCTTGCACCTCAGAAAAGCTTTGTAGACATTTTATCAATGTCCCAGTGTGACATTGGAAAGAGGGTAAAATCAACTGTATTTCCATTTCTTTAATGTTCTTAAAAAAAGATGAATGCTGGAAGTTATACACGTATTTGCAGAACTAATCTTATTTACATTTTCAGTAGGTATATATGTTGTAGTACATTATGGATCCGGCATTTCTATAGAATGCACCCTGGGCATTTTATAGAGATGCCGAAAATAAACCGACAATTTGTAGAGCAGTTGAAGTGCCACATTTCCTAGGCGATGCAGGAATGTAGGTAATAAACTAATAGAAATGTAAATGCGATGCTGGTTCGATTTATAAGAATGGGAGGTGCAATTCCAAATTAGAGCTTCTTCTTTTCTTGAATTTGCAGAGTAGGTTCATATTTCATTTTATTTTGTTTTAATGAAAGCACAAATTTTGTTTGGTTTATTTTT
>BGPR01024113.1:0-23573 GCA_013235015.1 Araneus ventricosus | reverse complement strand
ATCAACAATGCATGTATACAGCCATTTTTTAAAAAAACATCTATAACAAAAATAAGAAAGATTTATTCGAGGCTTTTTCCAGATGAAATGACTGCTGATGAATATTAAGCCTCAACAAGAATCCTATATAATAAATCCAAATAATTCTAACACAGTATTTTATTAAAAAGGAAAAAATTTAAGCCATGATAATCGTATAAAGACTGCAACCGGTATTTATCGTTTCTACACACAAACTCACACTTTTCATTGTTTGAATATTAATACATACCATTTTTAATATCTAGAAATGATACTCAAGCAATATGTATGGAATAAATATCTGAGAATTTAATACTAAACCGCGAGAATACTACTATAATCCTAATAAAACCAACCCAAATCAAAATTGTTTGCCATTTTTTCCTGTATAGAAGCTATCAGATCTGCGGTTACAGTTACATGCTTTGTGTTTTAGCAAATTGTTTTTTTGCACTACGACTCATTATCAGATTTATGATGAATTTTCTGGATGCGACAAATCAGTCTGAATATTGCATCAGTAAATATTTGCCTTGGCCTTATAATCCCATTGCCGCTACAAAGTTTTGTCACAATGGATGAGTTTTCTGTTTTACTATGTACATTTTACCTACTTGATTGGTTGAGAGACGTCACTTTTTCCGTTGTTAACGTGGAAAAAAAGTGATCTTTGTAACAGTGTTAATTATTTGAAAATTACAACAATTTACCAAGTTAACATGGAGTCTGGAGTTTTTTTAATATTCAATTTTTAAAAATGGGAAAGCATCTTATTTTAAATTTACGTTCCTGATAATTGATTTTATGGGGGGGGGGACTGTATATTTGCTGTTTACATTGTGATCTGTGCAACTAAAAATGTCCATTCTTCGTCATTTTCCTCTCGAAACCTTATAGGTATATGTTTACATCAATTAAAGGCTATAGGAAAGAAATGTAAATAGGTAACTTACATTCCTAATGGATTGTAATAGAATTCGGAAAGCACTAACAGTATGGATCATTGCTTGTCTATTTTGCCAAAAACATATGGGTATAATAGATATTGCATTATATAAATGTTGGTTTTATGCTTTAGTGACATAATTTGGAGTTAGTTGTGACCATATGCAGTGATACTCATAACCAAGAAAAATTATTACTCACCTAAATTTCCAGCTGAGACAAAATTGTTGTACATTTTTACCTTTTGTAGCGAGTTGTTTTCCCCAGTAAGAGTCTCCTTCATTTAAAGCAATTCAGGATATCAATGTCAGATGGTGGATGTATTTTTAATTTCAAAAAACTGTTCATTGAAACCATTAATAATTGAAAAAAATTTAAAGGTAAAACTAAAGTGTACGTTACATCCCCTGCCAAGCTGACGCCAGATTATGGGAAACTTGCCAAACGTCCACCATTGGGTTACCACATTTATCAATTTCTCGTACCGTACACTTTGGTTGGGGCAATTTAATTTAAAATATGACACACTCAAATTGCTAAAATTCAGCCTGTTATTTCCAATTTGATATAGATTTTATTTCTTGCATTTTTTTTGTGAGATTCATTTTATTATGTTTTTAATAATTTTTACTTTTTGACCAAATGATTGGACATAAATATCTAATAAATCTTGTGCATTTGCTTCTTTTATTTGTTTATGTAACTAGCTGAACCCAGCAATGCTTTGCTATTGCTAGATTTAAGAATATATATAGATTAAATGAATTTTGATGTGTGTGTATCGATTTACTTGATCACTTCAGGGATGAGATTCTTCCGCTGTTTGGCAAGTTTCCACTTTTTTGCTATTTTGGAGAAATTCCGTTTTTTTTGTTTTTTTTCCCCTGGATTTCCGATTCCCCCCCCCCTTACAAAAATTTGCATTTTCTTTCGAAAATTCCACTTTTACACAAAGAGAAGAAACCTGCCTATCATCCGTTTTTGAAAGAAAATTCTGGGAAAATATTCTCAACAATGCGGCTTAACTCCACCCTCCAGGAAACTAGCTGATTCATCTTCTACTGACGAATCAACATTATATCAGCAAGCTCTACAAGGATGAACATTCCAACATTCAGTGCCATTCAAAGTTTTAAGTACCACCTTTTTGCAGAAAACAAAACTTCTGTGGCATATTTTGCAAAAAAAAAAAAAAAAAGATTTTTTTGCATGAACATGTTAAAAGAAATTAAAAACTTAAGGTCATCTTGTAGGGCGTACCAAGATAAAGAAATAAAAAAATAAATAAATAAACTATATATTAAAAAAAAGAAAAACTCCTGTCAAAAGAGGCAGCTAAAAAGCTGTGTGCAAATGCAGTAAAAAAGCAGAGAATAAGACATAAAAAAAAATCTTCTCAAAATAAAACAGATGATTTACCTAGGCATTCTAGAGATAATGTAGTCCCAACAACTATGCCAGTAATTAAACAGATAGATACTAATGAAGACTGTACAAAAACTTTCGTCTTTATTGAAAATAAACTTGCAGAGGATGCAAACACATCCTTTGTTGAAGAAAAATCTGTCAAAGATAGGAGCCCTCCAAAATAAGGAGTAAAGCGTGTTAATGGAGATCTGTTACCAACAAAAGCCACAGAAATGAAAAAACGAAAGAAAACCACTTCTTTAACAATTAAGGAAATGTTTCAAATAACAATAATGCTAAATGAATCCGTCATTGTAACTGTACAATATCTCGACCCCTCTTGCTTTGTAAGGTGCAAAATCATTGTGCTGTTACTTTTGCAAAAATGTGTAAAAATAAAAGAAATAAAACAGCATTCAGTATATGATACATTATTATAATTTATAAAGAGCTAATACATTTTACACAGTTGCATGAAGCAAAAGAAATTATTTGTCCTTATTTTTATTTATTTTTTGAGCTAACTTTTATCAAAAGGCTATTAAATATAATTCTTCTCAGACTTCTGTTGGGTGAATGTTGCATCTCAGTGATGTACAGGTGGTAAATATGTTTTAATGTCTAATTGTGTATTTTCTGATACCCCTGATGATGTGTTAAACTTGTTTGTTAACTTTTAATGTGAATGATTTAATAATAATTTAATATTCTTATTTATACATACTGAATTATAAATAATTAAGTTATTAATTATTATAGTGTAATATTTCCATCATGTTGCATGTTCAGATGTTTTACTTCTTTCGCGTATAAATTATGGTACAACTTTTTTGCTCGCATATGATTTCAGTCTTTTTGCTTTTTTGCTAATCTCGTCCCTGTCACTTGAATTTCTAATGAAATATATTTGCAAAAATTTGTGGTCAGCATCCGTAAATGGTAACAAATCATTGTGCTGTTTCTTATTCTGTTTCATTTCGTCTTTCTTGTTTTCTCTTGGCTGCATTTGTTCGACAACCAATATTTTGTTGTTTTGGTGGCATTTTTGTCAACAGCAAATGCACAAATAGGCTTAAAATCTCACCTCTGTTCATGTTTGCCAGATCAAAATAGCAAAATAAAGCCAAACCGTCTTTAAAAAAAAGGCAAAATTTGAACATTTGATTAAAGCACTAATTTCCCCCTGATTTGTTTTAAGAAAATGACTGTCCTTAACCTTCCATTAGAATGACATATGTATAATACTTTTTTATTAATCTAAAATTTAAATGAAATAAAAAAAAAAAAAACATTACATATATATACAGCTGTGGAAAGAAAAAAAGAAATTATGTTGAAATGTATCAATTCCTGTTAATAACAATGTTTATATTATTTTTCATTATGATTACAATAAATTAAAAGTTCTTTCATACTCATAATAAATGACTAGCAATAAAAAACTCCCTTAATATTAAAAAAAAAAAAAAAAAAACTGATTTCAGACTCATAATAGATGGCGAGTTTTCAAAACATGATAAAAATATCAAAAATGCACTACTCTTAGTTTCGATGTTATTTAAGTAGTTGACACCCAAATCTAATATGCTGCATCGTTCTTAATATTGTTTCTGGAAGCTTTTTTCTATCCCTTAGATTTGACATTTAAACGTTTGTTAGATTGCTGGGGATAGGTATTTCAAACAATATTGATATTACAAACATAAATGCTTTTTCTTCCTTTTTTAAAAAAAGATCTATAATTTGATGTCTTCTTTCCATTCCTTTCTCTACTTTAAAAAAAAAAAGAAAGAAAAAGACTATTTTACGTGGAAGTTTTCATATAAGAATTTGATTATGAAAAGAAACAAATAAAAACAGAAAGTGGTTCTTATATGCAGTGCAGAGACAAACATAATTACCGCTAAAAGCATTATGACTAATAACATTCTGAAGAAAGGTGACAGAAACTTTTCTTATTATCAAACTATTTCATTTGACATTTGGGCAATTTGAAAAGTGTCATATCAATAGTTTATTTTTAAAAAAAAACCTAAAATTATTTATTAAAAATATTTCTAAAAGTCATAAGCAAAAAAAAGGCAATATGGCAACCTTGCCTCTGGTCCCGAGGTTGACACGATACCGAAAAACAACCCTGTTTACAGAAAGCAACCCCTCCCCATTAGGAAGAAGTTGCGTCAAACGTTCCCTCAAACATTGCCAATGGTGGCCAAACATTAAAATATTATTATGCCCCCTAACTTTCTAATGATCAGATTGAGGATTTCAATAGCTTTAAACCTTCCCCGGACAATGTGGATCATTTTGCAAAAAACTGTTTAATCGGTCCAGTAGTTTTTGAGCCTATAGCGACCAACACATATGAACATTGCCTTTTATATATTATTAGTAGCTTTAAGTGAAAAGTTTCAGGTTAATAAATTAGCTGGTTTAGATGAGTTTAAAAAGTCATATTATGTTTCGTATCACATCTTTTCATTTCCTGTGGTTAAAGTAAAAGAATTCACAAAAGCTAGTTTAGTTAATAATATTTATGGCAAATTAAAAGACTTTAACACAGGGTTTTTTTTTATTATTATTATTTATTTTGTTCCCTTTCTAAACAGAAAACAGTTGTAAACTGGGTTTTGCTGATGATAAAAAAAATCCATTTATTTTTTATTCGAAATGTTTTTTTAACAATATTCAGTGTGGTAGATAATTACAGAGAAGTTATTTTTCTGTTTTGCATGTAATGATAAATAAAAACCCTACAGCACCTTTTTCAAAAAGCTATGCAAAGTCGGACATTATCTGATAATTCTAAAAAATGCTGCTAGAGAAATCCCATATATATAAAGCAGGACTTGGTTCATTCCATGTTAAATCGGCACAATTTTGAATCATTTTAGGACCATCCCTCTCAGATTTTGATGAAACTTGGTAAATCAAGAGTCTTAACATAGCTATGAATGAAAAAGTAAAAAAAAAATTAATGCATTTTATTGACGAGTTATTAATTATTGAAATTTTCATTAAAAAGCTCTACTTTGTGTCGTTAAACCTCGATATCTTAAGAACGCAAAAAGATATAAGCTTAAATTTCATCTTGTATTAAAGCTCCTTTAATGAGTTTTAATTTGATGTATAACACGATGCAAGTTTTAATTTCACAAAATGTGAATGAGGGTCCATCCTAAACAGTGTGTTGATTTGACATGGAACGACCCAGTTGTTTTCCTTCTACAAATCTACAGTTTTTGTCCAATCTCAGTGGCATAGCCAAGGTAAATGACACTTGGGACATAATTTGATACCCGCCGTCATCATCAGTGCATTAGCTTGTCTAAACGGCTTTTTTTTTTCTTTAAATGTTTAATTTTTTATTTAGAAGTTTATTAGATTCTTTATGCTGCATAATATTTTAACGATTATTAAATCTTTCCTTTTTCAGACTATCAGTAAAAATAACAAGATGCTCCAGCATCTGAATTACAGGATGCGAGTTACTCTTCAAGATAGCAGAATCTTTATTGGTACATTTAAAGCCTTTGATAAACACATGAACCTTATATTAGGAGACTGTGATGAATTTAGGAAAATAAAGCCAAAGAAGAAGGATAAAGAAAGCCATGAAAAAGAAGAGAAGAGGGCTCTTGGATTAGTGTTGCTCCGAGGGGAAAATATTGTTTCACTAACTGTGGAAGGACCTCCACCTGCTGAAGTAAGACTTTTTATTGTTTTAGGTATAGATATGATCGCCCTGTGGCAGAATCACGGCGGCAATGTCGCAGAATGGCAAAGGTTTCCTGCAGAAAGATTTTCATTTTGGAAACAAATTATATTTTTGGAAGAATTAACATATTCACGCAAAAGCGCCAAGATCGTTCTGTATAACTAGTTTTGTTTTCTGCAGACGATGAATCACGGTGGCGAGTGCGGAATTGCAACTAGGAATTGCAAAAAAAGCAATAGGGCCATTCTCTACTGTAAACCCTCTGAACCTCAATTTTTTTTTTACTTGTATATGTTTTTGATTTATGCAATATTAAAGTATATAAGTTAAACCTTAGGAAATGAGATAAAATATTTGTTTTAACTAGATTTTTTAATATGGAATCAATTCTTGAAAGTCAGCATTATAATTTTTAAGTTTTCTTATTACAACCAACATATTTGCATCTTTTTCCTTAATTGGAAAAATATATATACATAATGTTCTTATTCAGTAATGAGATAAAAAAAAAATGTCACAATTTTTCAAGAAAGGACGATTTATTTGAACAAAAATTGGATGTCCTGTGCATAACAAGAACTTTTTTATTTTTCACATTTTTTATGGCAAAACAGAAACTGTTATAAATTTACTTTTTTTTTTCTTAGTACCAATTTATACTGTAAAGAAATTTTCTGCAAGTTTAATATTAAATGAAATAGTAGTACTGGTTTTCATGTCCTGTGCATAATACAGATTTTTCTAAAAATCTGGAAAGTCAAAAACTCCAGGAGCATTTATAACTGTAGGTGGCTGAATTACTTTAATGGCTTCACTCATTTAGGCCATTTCCAAAATTTTTCAGACTTTTCCATGGCAGAAACTTGATATTACCTAAAACTTGTAACTTTTCCAGCATATAAACTTTCATCGTACTTTACCATAACCCAATTTTCGGTACAAATCTTTATGGTGTTAACTAACATGGTATGCACATTTTGCTTTATTGGTTTTACATCATTTGTAAAAAATTCTAAACCAGAAGAAGGTGAACAATGAACATTTAATTCCGTGCATTTTTGAAATGCCCGGTATTGCTTTTGCTTTAACCCACACACTGTTATCTCTATTTATATCTTTATCTAAAAATAACATAACTGTTGTAGATGGTGTAGCTTTATTAACAACATTTGCAAAATCGTCTGCTGACTGTACAATTGGGGCGGTTGATTTTTTGGATATGACAGCATTTCATACCAAGCATTTTGCCTTACCACCAATTCCATCCATCATGCCTTTTCCGTGGGCCATTGCAAAATATTTCTAGTGGAAAGTTTTTTTAAATATATATTCTAAAGTCACACGACTTTAGCATTAAATTTAAAAAAAAACTTCAAAATTTCAAAAAACAGCAAGGTCTTGGTATTTATTTTTAAACTCGGAATAAAGAGTCATCTGATCTCTTAAAAAAAAAAATAGTTTTCCCTTGCATTTGGCTGAATTTCTTCATAAATTTTTTCAGTGAAAGCTCTCACAGTATTTTTATCCCTTCTCAGAAGCGTCAGAACATATTAAGTAAGTATTGCATTTTCCGTGTACAAATACTGAAGCTGTAAATAGGGTTATGCTTTTTTGTGTCAAAAGTACACTCTGGACTTCATTTTGGATTGTGCAACTATAATTCATGGCAAAATCCAACTGTAAGACTCTTGATTCAAGAAAATTTTTATCATTTTTGAATTCTTGAAATTGCATTTTTTTGGTGTTTCATATGAGAACTTATTGCTGAAAAGTAGTCTCGCATACAATCCAAAACTTCCCTAAATGCGTGTCTCTTTCACTATAATGTTCAATTATCCTCTATCTTGATTGCTTTATAAAATTTAATATTCAGGTCACCTAATTAACCACCTGTTTACTCAAAACTATGAAATAGTGTGGTTACTTTCCTGTTAAAAATAGTCCATATTATGTATATAGTAAATATTATGAATTATGTAATGGCCTCATTAAAAAAAACCCAAAAAATACATTTATAATTAAGTAAAATATATAACTTTTTTCTTCAGAATTATATCTAAATACCTTACCTGTTACCTATAGTAGTCTTGATCTCTTTTTAAATATAATTACCATCATAATTTTTGAATTCCTCCTGCTGAGATGGAGTAAAATTCAGAATGCATAACACAAATTAAATAAATTTTATTGGATAATGTATTTGGCAAAAATGTAGCATAATTGGATAGAGGTACTATTTAGCTGTTGAGAAAAAAATATAATGGCAATATACAAGTTCTAAATTGACAGGATTTATGACATATAGAAGTCAAGGTGGAAATAAATTTTTTTTCTGAGTCTCATGCATAACGAGCATATTAAATCATTTTTAAGTATTTAGAGATTTGAGAACCAGTCCTGCTTTTGAATTCAATTGCAAAACAAAATGAATACACATCTTATTTTACTATTTTCACATATTTCAAAAGTCTGCAAATGGAGAATGGCCCAATAATGTTTGGGAAAATTAGCTAATTTTTAAACTAAATTTTAAAATTTTGTCTACCCCCATACTCCTGGATTTGTTTAGATGTCTATTTTTCACCCTATCTCTGCCACTGATGAATCACTTTCAAACATTTTATATCAGATAAAAGGGAGAGAGGGAAGTTGACCTTTCACAAATAGGACAGTTCAGGGTCAAGAAAGCTGAATTTGTTAAACTAAATATTTTACTTTATTTATGAATTACTGTTAGATTTGTCCATTTGTAAATTCTTACTTCACGAAATATTCTTGCAGAAAGATTTTGGTATTAATATAGTTTGTCGCAGAAAGCATAATAATTTTCTGTCGCAGGGTAAGATCGTAAATAAAAGGCTGCTTATTTTGCTTTTATTTAAATACTATATATATGTTAACTTGATTTGATATCAAAAACACATGTATTGTTAATTGTTTATATTATTCATTATTATTTTTTTTTCAAAACGCATCTTTTTTAAAAAAGATTTGTGTAGACAGTAATGAATACTTCAAAGTTTATAAGTCAGTTGCATTTACAAATCAATTTCCAATTCTATAAAAAGAATTAAAGTTTGTAATTTTTTAATGTGAATTTTTAAATTGTTCTTATGAAATTCGTTATAGGTCTGTGATGAATTTTGATTGATATGATTTATTTTTAAAAAATTAAAATTCATTTGATATAACTACATATTCCTTATTTTGTGATCAATTTATTCAAAATTTGACAACACTATATTATACTATAGTATTATATTCAATCTATTCAAATTGTAGCTGTAGGAGAATCAAGTGTCTTTATATTTGAAGCAATAACCCTCTTATTCTGCCATCATTCAGAGTCTAGAATTGAAGTCATCATAGTAGGGTATCTAAGGCTATTTTGCGAACTTTTAATCTGCTGAAGAAATGCAGATTTTCTGGACAGCAGTTGAAGTGTCATTATTTAAATTTTTTAACTTTCAGTCTTCATCTTGAATACTCGTCTATTTTTGTAATTTTTTATTCTCTTATATTTTTTGTGTAAACATAATTGTATACCTATACAGTACTGAATATTATTTTGTTTCAATAGGAGGGTCTTCCTCGAGTTCCCATCCCCGGTGCACATCCTGGACCTGGACTTGGCCGAGCAGCTGGACGGGGAGTCCCAGCCGCACCTGTTGGCACTGCACCTATTGGTAAGGTTAATTTTCACTTTTTATTTTGTAATAAAGGATTACTCTAATATTATTTGAAGATAAAAATCCTTTAGTTAATTTTATACTGATATTTGTACATAAATTTCTTATGACTATACATTAGATTGTCAATTCATATTTCCTATCATTAAATAAGTAAATTTGAATCAGTTTGTGAATACAAACTTAAATAACGTAATAAGAAAATGAGATTTTATGATGAATGAATAAAAAGCATGTACAAACATTTTCATGCACAGGAAGATTTTTGGGATAGAAAATGTGCCTGGTAAATTTTACAGGGATTGTAAAAGGCAGAGGAAAAACCAGTTTCTGCAAATAATATAGTTATGAAGATAATTTAAAAGGAGCATATATGCAAATTACTACTTAGATTTTCTAACCGTAACACTTATTCTGCAACTTATCTCTTTTATCAAGAGTTTTAAAAATTTTTGGCAGAACGATGAAAATTAATTACTGTATCCATAAGTTATGAGTATATTTTGGAATTTAAAAAAAATAAGTAAAATGCAGTTAGTGTTTTTATTAAAGATAAAATTCCTTGATATAGTTTTATATTGATATTTGTATTAGATTAATTCCTTGTTTGATAAGAGGTTTAATTGCTAAGCCATTGTGGCAATCATTGGACAAATAATTTCTTTTTTAACAACCATTTAATATTTTGCTTAATTATTTACATCAATATTTAGAGAAAAGCCAGAAACAAAAATTCAGATATTCTCATGTTGTACTGACCTCATCCTACCTGCCCATCAGAAGACAAAGAGCCAGGTTTTTTTTTTTTTCCCCCAATTCTCTCCACCATTTTTGCAATGTCATTTCTGTGCATACAGCTTCTGGCATGTTCTTGGTTTCATCTCACAGAAGAAAAAAAATAAGCAGAATTGCAATGCTATAGCACAAGAGCTAAATTGTTTTGCCATGTAGAAGAAAAAAAATTACCATGTACTTTTCTTAAAAAAGCAACCGATTGCTGCATGTCAACTAGGATTTTTTTTTTTTTCATGGTCTTTTAACTGGGATAAATTTGGACTAGAAGAAAAGAAAACCATTTATGTTAATCATTTAGTTTCTGAATAATAATAAAATGTAAGGAACTCTAAATATTTTTTCCCTTTAATTGTGAGCTACACTAGACATTTATAAGTAATATTTAATGTAGATAAAATATGTAAATATAACTTTTTATTGAATAAATATACATTACTTTTGGTGAATTTTCTATTTTAGTATTAATTTATTATATAGGATTGGAGGTGAATAATTATATAGTATAGTGTTGGTTCACATGCAATAATCTTGCGACTTAAATAGTGTAATATTTTCCAAGTTATATTTCATGTTATTTATGTAGGATAAATAAAATTTTTTTATGTGCTCCTCAAGCAAAGTAAAATCATTTAGTGTAGCATTGAACTTTTGAAATAATGTTTATCAAAATATGTCTTCATTTTAAAGTTTTATAAAGAGCTTTCATTAAATAAAATTTAAAACTACATTCTTCACTCTTTTAAAAATGCATTAAAAAACAATTTTGTGGAGTTCTTAAATTCTCCGTAGGTAATTTTATTCAGAATGAAAAAAAGTACATATATATAAGTTAAATATTTCTTGATATTTACTTATTTTGAATATTCATTGACTAAAAAGGCTCCCAATTTATATAAATTCAGTTTATTATTAAAAAGAAATTTAATATTCTCGAATGCCTGGGGGTTGTCTCTCGATGGCCTGTTCTTTGTACTTCTGCTGATATACGACTTTTTACAGGTGTATTGTCTGGTGAGAGTCTTGACTAGAGTTGACTGATAGATGAGCAGCAACATTAATTTGCATTAATATTTACAAATATAATTTAGTGGTTTTTAACTTAGTTATTTCATTAATTACTTTTGTGCTTAGGTCTACAAGGTCCTGTACGTGGTGTAGGAGGGCCTTCACCCCAAGTAATGGCACCTCAAGGGAGAGCTGGAACTGCAGTTGCTGCACCACCACAGATGCGACCACCCCCTCCTGGTCCTGCACAACCACAAAGAATGCCAGGACCACCTATGCCAAATAGGGGTGCTCCACCACCTGGAATGATGGGACCACCTCCAGGTATGATGGGCCGTGGAATGCCACAACCTCCTATGGGTCGTGGAATGCAGCAGATGGCAGGACCTCCTGGTATGCGAGGACCACCACCCGGCATGATGCGAGGAGGTACATATTCCCTTTATTAGGACCACCACCCGGCATGATGCGAGGAGGTACATATTCCCTTTATTGAAATCTGGTGTCATATACTTGCGTATAATTTCAGTTACATTCAATATCGGTTTCTATTTCTGAATATAAAATAAGCACACATGCAAGGTAACTTGAAACATTAAGTTGAAAATTGTAATGAATATTATGTATGCTTGCTTGTGTGTGGTTTTTTTTTTTTTTTTTTTTCTTCTCCCCTTCCACCGCCAGACCTGACCTTTGATTTACAGGAATTTATTTGGCTAAGTGATGGATTAGCACAGAAATTCAAATTAGATTTTTATTTATTTTATTTTAAGTGGTAAATTCGGGTGGTTTTTTTTTTTTTTTTTTCCCCATTTTGAAAAAAAAATTAATTTTCTTATATGCCCAAATGTTGGTGTTTTAATGTACAAGTTCTTGCATTTTTTTGTCTTTGATGTTTTATTTTGTTTATTTCTCTTTATATATTATTCTTTTTGAGCTGTATTACAGGAAGTTAGTTGAAATAAGGTGGTTTTTTTTATTTGCGTGACAGAATATTTATTATGCTTCTGTGTTTTAATTTGTAAACATCAGAAAAAAATGTTTTCTTGTATTTTTTTCTCTTTTTTGTCTTTTTCTGTTTTATTTTGCAACATATATTTTTATTAACATTTTGATGGTTCTAAAGATTTTTTTTAAAGTTTGTTTTTAATCAGAAAGGCCAGGAAAATTCTACGCAGTAGAATTTTTATTGTTAAGATGTATTAGTTATTTTATGGTTTATTGTTTAAAAGTTTTAAATAAGTGTTCTTTTTTCAAATATTTTGCTTTTTTCATTCAAACAAGTATGGTTTGAATGAAAACTTAGTATGGCCAATATGCAGGTCATTTTTTTCTATGGTTGACAGGCTATCTCCGGAAAAAGTCTGGGAAATTTTTTATAATACTGGAAAAGCCAGAAATACTCAAAACAGCAAAAATGATGGCCACCCTGAACATTTATCCTTGGCATCTCATTAGCATAAGTTGCATGTGCAAAAGAAATTAACAGATGGCACAATTGGTGTATCTGTCCAAGTAATAGTAAACAGAATTAGAATGAAATGTTAGGATAGGTTTTTTAAAGAAATATCTTGGGAATACTTTTAAGTATGGATATGATGTTAAACGAAGACTAATACGAAGTAGGAGGAAGAAAACTGAAATCAAATTGGATCCAATTGAAATACTGAATTCTCATTAGTCATTCTTTTATTTGCTTCTTACTATATATCTGTGCTTGGGGGTTACAATTTTTGTTGTTGCTTTGATCTAAGTTTTTTTTAATAGAAAGTTATTAACATGTAAATGCAACCAAAGCCACTTAGGTGCATTTCTTTTCTGTATGGTTGACATTTTAGAAATTAACTTGAAGCTATGGAGGGTAACAGTGTTTCAATGAACAGAAATCAAACTTTCAACTTTTTTACTTTACCGATGAAGTTACAAGGGATGAGAAATGCTCAGAATTGTCTAACAGCCTGGATATATATATATATATATATATATATATATATATATATATTTTAAAGCTTTGCTATTTTATCAACATACTGAATATATGTAAAATTAAACTTTGTTTTAAGTTTTATATTAACAGCTATTTTTATTTCAGGACCTCCTCCTGGCATGCGACCACCACATCCGCCAAGAGGTTGAAAACTTTTCGAGTATTTTTCTTCTTGTTCATTTTATTTGACATACAGTCCATTTCTTGTAAAAAGTATTTCGATTATGTAATAAATTTTGACAATAAAAGGATTTCTCACTTTTAGTTCATGTACGCGAATATTTAATTTCGGCTAATTATAAATGTTTGATAAAAAAAAGTACAAATAATGTATTTATCAAAGAAAAATTCTAATATTGTTTTAATGCACTTATATATTTCTTTTTTTTAACAGTAGGGCTGCTTAAATTGCAAAAACACTTTGTGTCATAAATTTATCTGTTGGGTTTGAAGTTCTGCAAGAAGAAAGTTAAATGGTTACCTAGGAGTATGTACAAAAATAATTAATCAAAAACCAATTTTATTTATTCGGTTTATTGTTACTCTCCTGCTGTATGATTTTGCATCTTTCTTTCTTCCCTTGAAACAGTGATAATTTCTGCTCTATCCCCATGTGCTCCCACTGAAAACTTTGAAGGCATTGTCACCAGAATTATTGTTAGAATCTGCAATTGTTCATGAAATGCTTTGTATTTTCAAGCGTTACATTAGTTTCTGCTCATTTCGGCAATTCCTGCAGGGATCCATGCTTGCTGTATTAACATTTCATTTTAAGAAGTGTTGAAACATTTGATTTCAGCATTCAAACCAAATATTTTTTCACGGAACAAATTATTTTTATTATATATTTAAAATTAAACTTACACAATCATATAGACATTTTCCCCCCTCTGTATCTTCTGCCCCCTCTGTATTTTTTACTTTCCGGTGTACAAAGTATTGTAATTGTCAAAAATTTTGAACTCAAGATTTTGATGAATCTCCACGTTTTAGACCTCCTCGAGTCCGAAAAATACAATTTTGGAATTTGTTTGTCTGCGAACACGACAAATCAAAAATGGCTTGAGCTAGAGGAATGAAATTTGGTATATGGGCTTTACACAAAATTAGTAGTTTTCTATCAAATTTTGGACGAAATATGTGTACAGGGAGTCTGTCTGTCCGTGTTCATATGAACATGATAAATCAAATAGCTAGATAGATAAAATTTGGTACACAGTTTTATCATCAAGAATGTAGGTCCGTATCAAATTTTGGACCAAATCCTATCAAAATGTTGAATGTCTTTGTTCATAGTGTTGGTCTGCATATTCTCATGAACGTGAAGACGATGACTCCTAAACGCAATGATGTAGGTAAATAAAAATTGGTATGAGATCTTTTTACCTTAATTGAAGACCTCTGCCCAATTTTTGTTTCAGTCGGTTAAAAAAAAAGCCATTAAAATTGCATATTTGGTTTTTTCATTTTACCATGACACAAGGTTATATTGCGTAACAGTTCCGGCTTCTTCATTTTACTTTCATCTTGGTGCGTGAGGGAAACTCATGGGTCTGGGTACTCGTAGCATTACAGAAGGTTCGCAATTTTTATCTGCTCGAGGAGGGGAAGTAACATCTTTGTTGGGGAATATATGAGAAAGGCTGGGGGAGACCACTCCCGCTGGTTTACTTCATGGCAACATGCAGAAGGATTTCATTGAGAATGTTTATAGAAATTATGAACATTTCATTTTAGAGGTTTTTCTGTTAGAAGTTTATTAGTGTGATTTTCTTCAATCATTCTATATTAGCATGAATACTGAAAATCGTCCACACAAGGTATCTGTGTTTTTATGCAAGATGCTAATCTGTAATGGCTCCTCATGAAAGGAAACCATCGTACAGTGATAAAAATTAATAAATTGGAATGGAAATGCAAGAATCTTAAAATCTGCATGGTTGGAGGGAAAGGAGTTTTGGAAATAACAGTGAATTTCATAAAATTTGGATATTTCTCAATTTTTTTTTATTCCTTCCCATTATTCTGTGTGCAGGAATATGTACTTTTTGTAAAAAACAAATGGCATTGGTATAAAACAAATTCTAAAGTATATTTGTTACCGAGAACAAAGTGGCATAAAAAGGCCCAAATGCTTGATTTATTTACTTAGTATGCATTCAGTGTCGATTGTTTTTACTTAAGTACTTTTACGACAGTATTAGCACTTTCCATAAAATGACTATATTGGAAGCAGTTACTTTCTTGCATCATATTTGCTTTGATAAACAATATTCAGCTAGGAGAGTCGCCTACAGCTAAATTTGAAACATACATCAGACGCAAAGACTAAGTTCTACACTTTTAATTGCTTGCTAATGAAAAAACTCACAGTATGAGTTTTAATTATCAGTTTTTATGGAAGATTTAGTAGTGGAGATAGATAGTAAGTAAAAAGTTATTCTAGAACAAGGTGATTTGGGTTATAAAGATGATACAGATATAAAATTTGAAATAAAGGATTAGTGTCTTCAAAATTAATTGAGGAACTTATAAGAAAGTGAAGTTGAAGGTTGCACAGTTAACATAGTAAAAAAAGAAATGTGTTAATTTGTTTTGGAGTTTTTACCTTTGAAGGTGAAGCTGGTCTACCAAAATGGATTCAGAAAGGAGATTTTTTTAAAAGGTTATTTTACTACTTTTATTTAGTTTAAGGGCATAGTGTGTAATTGATTTTCTGAACTAAAACTATTCTAAAATTCCTGTTATAAAAACAATATCTCAACCTGTGATTTGTTCTTAAAATGTTTTCAGCATTAATTTAAGAATAGGGTAACTAAAAGTTGAAAACTATTGGAAATCTCATATTTGCTTTAATTTACAACTTAATTTCCTGTTGCTGAATTATATATTAGTGATACGGGACATTTTTCAAATTCAAAAGCTCATCTAATATCCAGGAATTGTGGTCTTTTGTGTTACATTTTGTTGCTATTTCTGAATGTACTAGATGAAAGACGCAACGAAATTAAAAATATAATAAATTTGATTTCTATTTAAATAAATGCAATAAAAATACATAAGGGTGGCTACAGAAACTGCAAAAAAATTTCCCTGATTTACAGCTACTAATTATGTTAGTTTCCTGGCTTTCTCCCTACTCCGAATCACTGTATGTGCACAATATACATTATTAAAAACACTTTTACCAGTTATTTAATATGAAAAAAAATATTTTTATGGAATTTAATTTTAAAAAAATGGAATGAACATCCTAAAAAAATCTATTAAAACAGTATACAGTAGAACCCGGCTAATCCGAACTAATTGGGACCGGTGACTGTTTGGATTACCTGAAATTCCGATAAAAATAGAAAAGAAAAAGATGTGTGCTAAAAAAAAATGTAATTTATAAGTACTCAGTACTACTATCTCTTGAACTCTTTTATTCAAAAGCATTAGAAAGAGAATATGTCTCCCCTTTTCATTAGAATAATGGATCAAGCATTCCGTTATTCCTTTAAGACCAAACCCGCACAATCTTACGGATTAGACATTAACTAGCATTTCTGCTTCAGGAACGACTGTTCTAGTTTCCAGAATATCAATAGCATCTAGTTTTCTCAAAAGATGACAGAGACAGTTCATCTTTCAATTTTAATCGCGTTAAATCTGTTTGCAAAAAAAATCGCGCTAAACATTAGAATTATCTGTTGCAATTAGCTAATTATTAATACATATTTATTTGCTTAGATACCAATTGTTAATTTAATGTTGAAATAAATGAAAAATAGGAAACTAGTTAGTTTTTTGGTCAGTTAATTCACGCCTGTCAGATCAAGTCTGAACTATTACACATTAGTATTTATATCTTTTGACTCAATGGAATTTTCAGCAATAACAGTCTGCGAGGGCACTCCAACTGTTGTTTCCCTAATCTGCACAACAACACGCTGTTATTTGTTTACCCGCACGATTGTGCGGGTTCAGTGTTATTTGAGCTCATTGTCCGAAAATCGACTTCCTTTCTTGCGTGATCCGATGCACACCTCAGTGTTTTCTTTTGACTGTATCACTAAGTAACGGCCTTAAGACTTGAAATGGGTACTATATTAAGAAAAAAATATTTTAACTTAAAAAATACATGGTTCATTTCCTATCACCTAAAAATGAAATACTTTACATATAAACAATTTTTTCTGCTTTTAGCTTTTTTTCTAGGAGAGTTTCACGAAATATGTCCCACCACCTCCAACTGTCTTTAGTATTCCTCGAGAAACTTCCTCATATCGCATTGTCGTTTTTACCGTATCAGCACTCAAATGTGACAAGCTATTTCAAAGTATTTTGAAAGATCTCTTTGAAAGCTTTGTAACAAAAGAGACTACTGACAGAAAGTTCCACACTAGGATTTCCCTCTATCATTGAAATTCTATCGTCCTCTTTAGTTTACTATTGGGGAAGCAGGAAGAATTTGTTATCAGTACGTGTGTTCGTAATTATTCAGTTCGGACAAAGAAACTAGGTACAAAGGCCGTCAAAACTGATGCTATGATCAGAGATCACGTATGTACATCTGGAAATACTGCCAGTCCTAATGATCGTGGGAAATGATGGGTGGTCCTTCCTTGAATATAATTAGTAAAGGAAAGGAATTTGCACAAAATAGACATTGTCGGAGGAAATACAGGGAGATTTTCTAAAGAAGCAGGGGACCATCCGACATTTCGTGAAGGCGCTGCAATTTCTATTCTATAAGAAAGAAAGGAAAGAGAACAACCAGATACTGCATGATCCGCGAAGTTTCATTTGCCTTCTAAATATACAGAAATATCCCTTATTTCAGAAGTTTCGCTGCTTATAAATTCAGGTTCAG
The DNA here is from genome assembly GCA_013235015.1 of Araneus ventricosus. NCBI lineage: Eukaryota > Metazoa > Arthropoda > Arachnida > Araneae > Araneidae > Araneus > Araneus ventricosus. The sequence continues at coordinate 5,151 of BGPR01024113.1, read as the reverse complement.
CATTTTTTAAATATACATGCATATTTTTGAAAAATTAATTATATGTCATATATTTTTATTTTTCTGTGCTATGAAATATATAAATTATTTTATTTGTACAAGTATTAATTTTAAAATAATAGTTAAAGTTAATTTAAATTAAACACAGATTATAAGAATATCTAGAAGGATATTTGTTTCTTTGAGTAATTAATATTGAATGAAAAATAAATTAGGTAAATCTTACATAGATAATGCCTAACCCGCACAATCGTACTGGTTTACGTTGAGACAGAAAAAGTCTAACCCGCACGATTGTGCGGGTGCACTCCTGCATTTGAGGGACATGCTAAATTTTTTAAATTATTTTTTACAGTACCAGTAGGATCCAATACTATCTATAAACTAAAAAAAATTAAATTTAAGGATGAAAATATCTCCGGTCTTAAAGGGTTATACCTTCCGCACATTGGCAATTTAGAAACATTACTATAGTCTCAAACAAAGTAATTATCAGACAACAGAAGAAATTTACTTTAGAAGGAATGTTTTCTGAAAATGCGTTGATCGCACGGTCAGTTACATTTATTTACGAAAGAATAAAATTCCTCCACTTGTTTAAAAAGGTAACAAATTACAGAAATAAAGTTACACAAATTTTTAATTGTTTGCAAGAAAAGGCAATAATTAAGTTTTTGTATTTTAAATTGAAAACGCCTTGAAAGAGCAATTGAAATGACCAGCCTGTGATATTTGTTACAAAAATATTTAGTTATTTCTAAAGGTTTCTTTCTAAAATTTTTTAGTGTGGCAATATGATATTTGTCTTACGAGCATTGCTTAGCAAAGCAGGATAAAAGATGTTAGTTTTTTTTAAGAAAAAAAATTGGTATTGTAGAGAGACCGAAATGTAACGACTGACGTATACAGTTCCAGCGAATGAATGGCTTTTTGGTGAAAATTATGTTAAAATAAAAGTGTTTTTTTTTTATATAAAAAGTCTGTTAATTCATCCTGCAATACAGTACAGGCCTAATAAGTAGAGCTTTTTACTATCAACAGAGTTCGAAAGAACAGCCGTGTAAGCGGGTCTGGTTTCACGTTAAATCCGTTGGGGACAAATGTCCTCCCGTGGAAGTTTGGAGAGGAGGGTGGGGGTACCGGCTCAGGTGTCATCTTTTTCATCTGACCGATAATGGTTCAAAATCACAAGGACCGTCCCAAAATAGCCCTCGTGTTGCTGCAAAACGAGATGTTTTCATATATTAAATTGCATATAATTACTAAAATATTAAAAAGGATAATTTTAAGAAACTTTTTCAAACTAAATTACAACTCAAAATAAAGTTTACTAACATTCCCATTCTGAAATAGACATGATTCATCAAATTAGGGCAGAATTCAAAGTTCTGAAATCTGTAGGGAGAAAAATACTTACTACATATTTGCATAATTCATTAAAATATCAAAGGAAGATAAATAAAATGTGATGATATCCTGTAGACATTCCCAAATTGTCACGCATACTGAATGCATACAAATTCCATTAAAATGATTCGAATTGTAAACAATACATATTATGCACTAGAGAAATCACGCTTCATTTACTTTCATAAAACAATGCTGGTTTAAGATGAATAATGGATGCAAAATAAATTAAGCGCTTTATTTTGCGCAACTTATATCGGAAAAGATGCAAATTTGAATACAAAAAAATGTAAAGCAACAGTTCCCAATAACTGTATTGGAGTTTAAGAACACATACATTCATTTCTTGCAGATTTTATGGATACATCTATTAGGTTTGGTAGGAAAAGAATCAAGGATTATCTCTAATATCATCAATGATATGAATTTTATGTTTGTGAAGCAGATGTGTATATCCAAGATTTGAATTTTACTGTTCTCACAATTAAAGCTGTGCTTGCTAATAAGCTATGGTTTCAGAGCATAACAGGTACATGCTGAGAATTGGCTTTTACTTATTGTTATATTAAATTAAAATTATAGTTAATTAATTTATAATTATATTATTAACTAGGGGGCTTTGCTCCCTGCTCGCTACAATGAAGACACTGAGTGTCCTAGCACAGTTACTGTATATATATATATGTGAATCAGATTTATTTGCATCTGATGTTTTAACTTAAATCAGCACAGAACAAAATTTGTTAGTTTCTAAAAGATATTTTTCTTCAAATAAAACTTAGAGAAAATTATGAAAGTGCATAAAAAACTAATAAATAAGAGTTGCCAAATTAAAATAAATATAATTAACACTTTGTTGACCGGTGACGAGATAACTCGTCTTTTCATGCCCGAACGTTGTTGACCGGTGACGAGATAACTCGTCTTTTCATGCCCGAACGTGTGCGAAATGGCCGGTCAACAAAGTGTTAATATAAAAATTAATTCTAAAAACAAATTAATTTAATATTATTAACAAACAGATTGAGGTGTGATGTCTAAGCTGATTTCCTTTTGATGCTTTCACCTTAATCAAGACAGAATAAAAATGTTTGGCCCTAAAAAAGGGCCGTTTTTTTATATAATGAAAGCATCAGGAAAGCAAATTCAATAGGCAACTGAATCCAACTAAGAAAATCATAAGTGTAAGAAGAGGGAAAAAATACATTTTAAATAATTGCATTTTACATGCCTGCTGAAAAGTATTGCACACAATTCCATCAACAGTTTTTAAATCATCAAAACTTACAGCCCCCAATTTTCTTAAAAGCAATAATCGTAAATAGAATCTTGGATGTTAACCACAGGTATTCTTCCAATAACCTGTTCACCTCCTCATTGCCGCTTTTGTCATTTCATTCCACTTTTATTAAAAGTATAATAATGAGGAATATCTGTATATAAATAATTATGAGAATCTTTATCATATTTGTTCAGCTCAAACCATGCAATAAGTGTTGTTTGTCTTGTAGCAGCCCTTGCAACAACTTCCTCTTCTTGTCCATCTTGATAAACAATAGCCTGTTGATCTGGCAAATGAACAGCTAATCGTACAACGGTGTGAGACTTTTTCGATTGAATTCAAGCGCCACATAGCTTCTGGTGCACTAACATACCTCCCATCTAGAAAGGATAAAATCTCATCATGATCTGGGATGTTTTCATTCCCAAATCTTATTGATGCTGCATCAAGTCCTTTATACACATATTTATATAGATATTTTACACTTTTTATAGAAGCGCATACTTCTACATTAATGTGAGCATTGAATTTTTTTTGAAAGCCAAGGGTTATAAGGTACAACCCATTGGTTATCCAACTCATGCCTACCGACTCTTACAGATTCTGTACACTTTCTTTGATACATGGGATATCCATTTATATTCTCTTCCGTTTTTTCTCTAAACTCTTTAGGATATTGTTTGGTACACACACCTTCTCTTATACATGGGGAGTTTGGATTTAAAGCCATGGATCATGGACCATGAATCATACATCTAATTATGATTTGAAAAAGTGTTGGATCTGCAATGGGATCTGGTAGCTCTGCACTCACATACTTATTAATGTCATCTTTTGTACGATTTTCAGAATAAGTATCTAAAGTTAAAAGAATATGGGCGTGAGGTAAGCCTCTTTTTTGAAACTCAATCACATAAATATATGATATCACGCGACCAAACAGATTTCGTTTTATTATGTGATCTAAAAGTTCAGTCAATTTCATTTTAAAAACATGTACAACTATATCTGTTCTATCTTCTGGGAGTTGTTGCCCTTCCAGCACTTTTAAAATATCTACCCATGTTGGGTGGCAAGTAAATGTTACAAATAGATCAGGTCGACCAAATTTCCTCACCATTGCCATAGCATCTTGATAATTTTGATGCATATGGCAATGGCTTCCTTGAAATGTAGAGGGAAGAATAATAATCCTTCATTTCTCTCCACGAGTTTTTCAGTTGTTTCACTGGTATCATAAACATACAATTGACCATACCCTGGTTTGTTATGATCACTGCATAAAAGAGAAACCGTATGTTATATCTGACCATGAATCCTGTAACAATATGGTCCTATTCCAGGAGGAGGTTTAATTTGAGTTCCCATGGAAGCAAAAGCCAAGGCAGAGTTGTATTCTCTTATATGCTTCCAATAGTTTTTTGGGCCCAACCAAAGTGTACGGTACGGCGCTAAGCTAGTTTTTTTTTTGGCGAAAAATCGCTAAATGTGGTAACCCGATGGCAGATGGTAACATCATGGACGTTTGGAGAATTTTTCACGATTTGGCAAGAGATGTACCATACACTTTGGTTTTACCGTTTTTTGATTCGAGTGAATCACTGGTCAGCAAATCCTTCAATATTTCCCGCAAAAGAATTTTTTTTTATCCTGGCAACATTTAGTGTATTTCCACTTGAATTTACTTCTTTTTCCCAAAAACGTACCAGGCAAAAAGAACAGAGTCCTGTCATAGTCCCACAACTATGTTCCTGCAGCCTGGAAACTTTGCTCCGTACACAAAAACGCTCAACTCTATTTTGTTCATTCCGATGGGATCGTCTTGGGAATGATTCCTCAACAGTTTCATTAGACCTATTTTCTCATTTTCAATTTATAATCGAAACTGCCCGACTTAAAACCCATTTTGCAAAAATTTCATTGTCTCCCATCAAATCGAACTAAAATCGCCGATCAGAAAGTAAACAATCGAAACTTGCGAGTTGTTGCCAAACAACGATTATGAAATTCAGCGTCCACATAAGCATTTTATTTATAAAGATTTTTATTTATTATTTGCCTATTTTTAAAATGTATATTGGATAGGAGCCCCGAATTACTGTCATATATATATACAATTTAGCATTTACAATTTCATTTCACCGATCAACCCCCTTTAAAAAATGCTATTCAGATAATGACCAATTAAACTGAAAATGACGTTGCATGTGAAAGATAAAATTTAAACCAGATTCTCCGATATAACTTAAAAACATAGATATTCTCTCTTCCCAACAATCTAGAATTTCTCAGATTAAATTTTAACTATAATAAATTTAATCAGCAGATTTAGAATTTAATTCAAAAGAGTTCTGTGAACAGTAAACCTCGCATCTCTCCCCCCCCCCCCCCGAAAAAAAATCCAAGACCTGCCCTTCATCGCAGTCTTTAAATGTTTAGCCATTTTATTTTAAATACGAATA
>BGPR01024112.1:0-23576 GCA_013235015.1 Araneus ventricosus | reverse complement strand
TTCTCTCCGGCGATACTATCGATAGGTGTTATTCCAGTGGATAGTTTAGAAACTATCGATAGTTCCAGTCGATAATTTAAAATTATCGATAGTATTGATACTTTTGAGAAAGTCGATACTATCTATTGTTTCAGTCAATACTTCCGAAAGCCCGATACTATCGACTTGTCTTCGATGCTTGTCCCTGTAGATCGTTTTGAACGATTTTTGCGTCATGTGCATGTCGCATTTAACAGATGCTGTCCAATCTATACACATCCTCATGTTAGAAACAAAACTACAACAGCCTTATAAATCGCAAGCATATACTCAAAACTTTCAAAAGTATTCATGTCACACGAGTGTCAATCAAAGAGCCTTAATTTCTAATTCATTTCAGGCTAAACAATGTTTAACATTCTTCTCAGCGGTGGTGTCCGCGGATCTAAACTAATTTCGGAGCTCTGCTGCATATGCTTATCAGATCTACGCGTAAACAAACGCACGCCGTCCGCAAGCGACTTAATCCGAAATGGTTAATGTAGCAATAGAGTTAACGGGGCTTAAATAAAGAGCTCCGGTAATAATGGCACTAAAATTTTATGGATCAGGCGTTGGGATATTTGACACTAATGACCTTCCATGGAGGCAATTATTTATTCCTTATTCGGATCTCTATCTAAATTTGCACCAGATTGTAAGCAAAACCTGAAAAAGTATAAAAGTAGTTTTTTCCACCAAATTATGATGACGTAGGTGCATTGCTTTCTTTATAGTACAATGCTTCAGTTTATATCACTTATGAAATGTTTGCAAACTTTTACTTTCTTGTATACGAAGTATACAAGAAAGAATTAGAACATAAACATTTATTTATTTATTTTAAGAAAAGCACACTGCAGAGAAAACTCCATTTACAGAGTGCTATAAACAACAAACACACAAAGAACAAAAGCCACAACTAGTAAATAAAAAAATGAGCTTGAAAATAAAAAGTTGAACTCGGAGAATATGCGTAATAAGATGCGTTTTGCAAACGCATTTATAATTAAAAACAAAACACATAATCACAAAAACATTAATACACACTATGATTCTAAAAGTCGTATTTTTAAAAAAAATTAAAAGACCATTTCCAAAAGGCAAGGGCTAAAAAGTCAAAACACGCAAACACCGAATCCTCTAAAAACACACAAGGAGTTTAAAAGATATCTTTGGAATGGAATCGTTGAGTGCAGAAATCGCATCAGTCAACAATATCGAAATGCTTTAAAAGCTGATTATTTTTTAAAGCCAATTATTAATTTTTTACCTGATAGATTTTATATGCCTCTAATGGGACTTTACTTGACTCTTGTCGTATCCTCACTTATTATGTAAATACCCATTTAGTATGTGAAAACAGCATAAACGCAGTTTTGAAATTAATGATAATAAAAAAACTCACGCGGTTTGTACAATCACCGATTCATTTATATTTGTGTGTGTACAGGATCACGATAACTTAAACGCAACAATCTAGATCAGGGGTCCCCAACCTTTTTTCTTTCGCGTACCCCTCGATTATTCTTTTTGTTTTTGCGTACCCCCTACTATCATATCCAATTCCCCTCCCCCCCAACCATCCGTCTATGCAAAGAGGTTTTTATCAATATTGTTAAGGTTAGCTTAAATTAGTGAAATGACTCGAATTTATAACATTTGCAGAAATTATTTTTGATTTTACATTTTATTACATTTCTACAATAGTATTAGCTCACGCCAGAGCAAATGAAGCCAGAATTGTAATTATTTCGCTTTAACTTATAAGGATAGCTAAAATTGCACTTTGTACACCTATTCAAGTGGTATGGTTATTAAATAGAAAATATTCACTTGGAGAAATAAAATTCTCTCTAACTTTTAAAATCAATTATATTTCCTTATTCCGAAATTAACCTTTTCAAGTTCACTACATGTTTCGTTTTGAAAATTACAAAATTTATTTAAAAAATGAGTATTAGACATGTAGCTGGTCATAAATATGTAAAGGAAAGAAAAATTAGCATTTTTTATTTTCAAGAAATTTGTGATTTCACGGTGAAACCAATGAACGGTAACAGGCTCTTTTCCCTTCGAATAAGTTATCATCGAGATGCAATTTAAATTATGTATTTAACTTATAACTATACGTGAGTATTCAGCATATTCAGCCTTCATAAAATCCAATAATACTTTCGAAGATTCAAGTTGAAAAATTATCAATTTGCGCAAGAACCTTCATTAATTTGTTTCTCTCAGAGATTGAAAGCAATTTAGCTCTTGCAATGCCGATATCTTTGTGAATACTAACGGTATACAACTGGAATTTTTATATAAGTTGGCCTATATATCTGGCTCTTAAGTTACGAAAAAAAAATTACGCTACATTTCGCCCATCTGCAATAAAAAAATGCTCAATGTGTGGTTTCACTCTGAAACCAATGAACTCGAAAGGGTTAACAGCTTTGATTTCACGTACCCCCAACTGGTCCTTCGCGTATCCCCGGGGGTACGAGTACCACTGGTTGGGAACCTCTGTAGTATACGAGAAAATTGTGGGAGGAACACTCACGATTTTTAAAGGCTTCCACTTAACTTCTTTTATGTTTGTAAAGATGAAATCTTGTAGTCGATTTTTCATTTATTACCGCCCACCGGTTCCACAGTAATGGTGATTTATAAAGTAGGGAAATAACTTTACTTTATAAAATTTATAAACTTATTTTTACTTTATAAAAAGCAGAGTTACAGCAAGTTAAAGCATGTAATAATAATTACTTGCCAAGTGCTTTATGTCGGGTTTTCGTTAAGTTTGGCAGAATAAATCTTTATAAAACAACTTACTATAGTTAAATCTATCTTTTTGGTTGCTTAGCTACCGCCCACCATGAAAGTTGGAACGCCCACTAGTGGCGGTAGGGACCAGGTTGACAACCACTGATTTAATAGATCGATTTTAATTAAATTTTGATTTGTATGAGATGCGTAATCTGGTTATGAATTTGAGAAAATTTGGTTCAAAGGTTCCAATATATTTATAATGATAAATTATTAAAAATAAAAAAAAAATAATTTAAAACACATTTTTTATCAATGTATTAAAATAGAAAATAATTTTTTTTTTTTATCAAAAATCTGAAGCGCAACACAAAATCGTTAAAGTCTGAGGCGCCGAAAGCAATACGATAAAAAAATTAAGCCACAATGAGTTCATAAACATTCATTACAAATTAATATATTTCATGAATGTGATTAAAATACTGAAAAAATTGCTTTCAGAGCCTCAAAGTTTTACCATTTTCTTTTAATTTTTATATTTTTGATAAAAGAATTATTTTTTTACTTTTTAGTACACTAATACAAGCTGTTTCTGAAAGCTTTTTTATTTTTATTCTTTAATGTATAATTATGTAATAGTAAGTCTTGTCTTAAGTATTTAGAAAGGTAATAATACATTATTTTCAAGAATGCTTGAATTGAATTATTCTCGGAAAATATTCAATTACATTCTTTTAGGTCTGGATGAGCACAAAATTTTACTATCTAAGAAGCAAAAATTCACAATATAGCCCTATAAACGTGTTGAGCTAAATGCGATTATAAAAATTTGCATTTTAACCAGCCCAGTAATTACTATGATACAGCACCGAGAAAAAGAACAGAACTTCCTTAATGTGAAGTCTAAACTTAAAGATTCATAAAAATTTGGCTCTTAACACGCCGTTAGAAATCACAAAGTAGTACAAGGAAATTTTATTTTCAAAAATTAAAAAGATTTTCACTCAAATTGTAAAGTCATATTAATTTTTCTTAGAGCTTTAGATTTATTTTTCAGTTTTAAATTCCGAGATGCAATATTGAAGTAACGTGTGTTAATAATTATCATTATTAGTTGTCGCACATATATTTCTAGTTTGCTATAATTAAATTATCACTATAATAATCATTAATTAAGTTAATATATATAACTATTACAACTTAAATGAATTACTGTATATTTAATTCTAAACATGGTGAAATAATCAAGACAATACAAATCAGCTAAGTGCCATGGGCCTTGCAGGAACACATTGATTAAACATGTCGAATATGTCATTTAAATGCCCTGTTGGCTAAAGAACTTGTAGTTTAAGCTTTCGCTGTTGGAGTCGAGTTATGTATTAGGAAATAAGTTATAAAGGGTGCAACGTGTTATCTTTGCGGTCTTTATTTTCGCACCTTCGGTAATAGATATATACTGGAAACAAAATCTTTTCAAATGAGATAAATATTCACGTTAAGGTATTTTTGAAAGTAAAAGAAATCAATTCTATAAAAATTACGAAAGTTAACTTTTTATACAATCCCCCATTCCTTATAGTTATATTTAGTAAAAATTACACCTATCCTAATGGACACAAAAATTTTGACTTTTGTTGGACAAAAATTGACCGAAATATTTCATTTTAAAATCCGATTTAAAATCCTTCCTAATTTGATGCACTTTTAATGCATTTGAAGATGAAGTTTCTGTCAATATTTGTCGTACAGAAGTCAAACTTTTTTCGTTATATCCGTTAGGATAAGTGTAAACTTTCACTAAATATAACTATAAGAAACGGGACACCGCATAAAAAGCTAGATTTCGTAATTTTTATGAAATTGTTTTTTTTTACTTTGAAAAATACCATATTATGAAGGTTTACCTCATTTGGAAGGTTTTTGTAACAGGAAGTATTGCATAGCAACGGATTCGGAAACCCTCCGCTCTTTTGCGCACGCGCCGGGCGGAGTTATTTTCATCAAAATAGGGGGAAAGTGAAGAATGGAAGGGTGATGTTTACATTTTACTGAGCGTGATCTAACAAAGAACTTCGGAAATGCGCTCATATGGACTCTCTGCCTGACACCCCTTTCCGGTGTAAAATCGTCCAAAAGTGGTAGTCTCTGAATCCGTTTCATGAACAGTATATGTCTACGACCGACGACGGTTGCGAACATAAAGGCCGGGTGAAGATAACACGTTGCACGATAAGCTAAAGCTTCATCTTCGTTGTGAGGATAGCAAAGTTTTGAAAAGAAGCCAGAAAAAGGGATTTTCAACTGGAATCTGACTATTACAAAATCAAATTTTGGAAAAATTGTTCACTCCGTCTTTCAAGTACCTCCGAAAGTCAATCAAAATATATCACATGCATAAAGAAAAAAGAAAACTGCAGGTCCTTTCCCTCTCGCGTTTTATCTGTATTCATCTAAAAGATCAATATTTGCTGACTTCGATATTAAATGAAATGCTTCAGAAAGGATTAATGTTTTTAGAAGGCAGAGTAAATGATTTCTCTCCTAAGTAGATAATGGGAAAAAACAGCGGTAATGAGCTTGCGGGATTAGATTACAATCCATCATGGTGCAGCGCGCATTAGGAGTTCTGATTTTACAAAAGCGTAAAGGGAATGTGTAAACTAGAGAAAAAGAACTGACCAGATGGAGAATGAAGAATCTAGAAATATATTAAAATCATTTTAAGATGAAAGAAATTATAGAATTGAAACAAACTGTTTTAGCGAACACTGATGTAAATGCTGAATGATTGCCAAAAAAAATTGTAGCTCGCTTCATTATTGATATACGTTTTTAAATTTATAAAAGTTTTGATTTACATCTTGCTGAGTATCAGAAAGCCGTTGAAAAGTCTACCGCGTAAGTTTCAGTTCTTTGCTATTTAAAGATTAATTATTATTTTAAGCATAAGCATGTTCTATAAAGTTCGGATCATAATAAGAACAATTTATATGAAGATAAGATTATAATAAATAGCTTAGAGTAGGCGTAAAACTTCCTACATAAAGATAAGGCGATATTAGAGTATAATTTTTTCTGCTACGGATATTTTCGACAGTAGGATTCCGAACTACATGTCGAATGCATTTTTAATTTGGATTCTATATGCTATTTAGAAGAATTTTAATTCATAATCCGATAAATAATTTAAGTATAAGATAAGTATAAATCAGAGAAATCAATGCTATTTTCGGTTTGATCCATAATATCCCATTCGAATGATTTTTTTAGGATTTATTCACTAATTTTCTTTTTTAAATTCCAAAATCTTACTTAGTGAGTTTTTAAAGCATGATAAAAGGGTAATAGATTAGAAGATAAATATAGAATCTACAAACATGTTAAAGTAGTTTTAAGATGAACGTAATTGAAAAATTATTCATACGGAAATGAAGCATTCTGTTTCAGGTAAGCTGATAGAACTGAGCATTAAGTTACAGTGTGTATAAAGTAATTGCAGATCGATGTTCAGGGATCTATGTTTTGAAGTATTGATTTTTTTGTATTTTTCTGAATTTCAAAAAGTTGTTAACAACCTTACATCATCGTGTAAATTTAAATTATTTTTCATTTGAAGCCTAATTGCTATTTTAAGAAAAAATAATCTTATAAACTTCAGCTTATAATAAAATCATTTTACTTGAAGGTAAGACTAGATAAACAGCTTATAAATAGTAGAAAAAAGTAAATATTTCCATGAAGATAAAACTACATTAGATTAAAATACATTTTTGATTGGATAACTGTATTAAATTTCGAACTTTGAGTCGAATTTTTTATTGTTTAAATTATATATGCTGTTTTGGAGAATCTTAATTCCTAATCCGATGAATAATTTAAGAAAAAAGTAAGTATATAACTAATGAGATGTTAAGGGGGTTTATTTAGATGATAATGAGCCATAATACCATACCTGAATATATTTTAGGATTTATTTCCTAATTTTCACAGATTGTAGTATTACATGTAGTATATTGTAGTATTTTACCTAATATACTAACAATACATAGCACACAATAATAATATACTAACAATAATAACAATAACAGTAAAAATAATAATAATAATATATAGTTATATTGAAGTATTTTACAGTAATTAAAATTTAGTAGTTCTAACTAATAAAATAATTTATTAAATGAACCTAGCCTATTTTCCTGTTTCTTACTTATCCTTAAATTTCCTAATTTTCTTTAAAAATTTCGAAATCCTGCTTCTTTTTTAAATCTTGATACAAGAGAAATAGTTTAATTTCTAAAAAAATATTCATTTGTTTCTTAATGGGGTGCAACTTGAACATACACTATTCATATTAAAGGTGAGCACTAAATGATTCAGTTTTGTACAATATATTCTAAATCTAGCTTAGTAAAATAATTTATTAAATGAACCAAGCCTATTTTCCTGTTTCTTACTTAAAACAATTGAATTATATGAAGATCTCTGTTACATCTACCAATGCGAATACCACATATTTTTATTCAGTTTTTTATTCATGTCTACGAAACAAATCTTCGGTTTTCACCTGTCGTTGTAAGGTTCAGTTTTTTATGGATCTTATCAATTTCATCTTCAAGATGAATAAAATGATCAAAAACTAGTCCACAGAATTATTTGTGATGAAATGTCACAATTCGTAAAAAGTCACCACCAAATTTTAAATTTTGCTAATAGCCTTTACAAAATACTTCGATTCGTATGGCCGACCTGATTCTAATCATTTGTAAATGAGACTTAAAAATTAATCAAAGAAACGTTAAACTTAATAAAGAAAAAAGTTTATTATTTTAAATCTAAGATGTGAAAATGAAGACACACACATATATATATATATATTACTAAACGAAATGCGTCGTAAATATGGCATTGGAAATACTTGAACAAAGTCGATGGTTTGAAAACTAATGTGTGACTTTTAACTATTTGCAGCGAAAGGCATTACATTTTTAGAAATATGATGAAAAAATATCATGAATGGGTTTAGTTTATTATCTAGAAATAGAATCTGCAAAATATTTTTTTTAAAACCTATTTCATTCCGAGGGGGGTCATCCCCCTTTGGGGTCACCCCGTCATATGAGAACCCCCTTAGATACAGCCACCTTGATGCACTCAAAAAATATTGTTGAACCTTTACAGAAAATCATAAATTAAAACTTCAAGAACATTGGAGGAAAATTTTCGAGTTAATTTGCTAAAATTATAAACGTCCAGAACTAAAAAAATTTCTTATCTCTGAATTAAGGAATTTTCCTAATCTTTTTCTCTAATAATTCCTATTCCAAAACGAAATTTCATAAGGCTGCTATATACATTCTAAAGGGAGTACTATTATCCCTATCCTAAACTTATTTCCATTTATAGTAACCATTTTCATTTATAGTTGAATTTAGCGGTTGAGAAGCGAGTGAAATTAGGTGTGCCATCAGCTGACACACTGCGCCACAAAGAGTTAACAACAGAAATTTACTACAAATATTGTTTTAGTTATGTGTTCTAATATAATAACATTTAATTTTCTAAATTCGTCAGTCATAAAGAAGAAAATTTGTTAATAAAACAGTGAGCTTTAGTTTTTAATTTGTAACTTGTAAAATAAAGAAAATGTGGCAAACGAAACAGAGGAATAAGGGTTTGAAGCTTTAATTCATAAAGTGCGATTCAACAATACTATCGAAGCAGAAAAAACTAATTTTGAGTTTTCTTCATTACAGACGTTCGATTTCTTCACATTTTTTGCTGAGAAGTTACTGCAACATTAATTATGATCCATGAATACCAGAATGTCATATTTTATGTGGTGGAAGGTAATGCCTTCCTTTAGCCTGATGAGAAAGTTCGTGTTCTTCTTAAAGATAAGATATTTAATGAACCGGCAATGGATGGTCCATGATGTCATTTAATGATAACAACGCCATTTTTTTATGCGACTTGTGCTAAAACAGGAAAATGCAGAAAGAATGATTCCTTCTTATGGCGCGTTTCAAAAGAACGACCGTGAATATTTCATTTCTTTATTACATTCTACAACTGAAAAAATTGATTATTTCTCCTGTTCTAATTGAAAAAGAACCACGTTTGGGAACAAAGAAGCTCCTAAGAAGTTCTGTTAAAAATTTTGAATTCCAGCGTTAAAACTCAAAATAGTATAATTGTTTTTTTCTGAAATTATGCTAATATTATAGTAAAATATTTGTGTGTGTGTATCCTGTGGTATTAAAACTTTAAATAGTTCAAGAAAAGTTGTAGTGTGGAGGACTTTACTTTAGAAGTTGGTTTCGTAAGCCGCAAACAGTTTTTTTTTATGAAAAACAAATTAACAATAGTTAAAAGTTTGCTTGTAATTTCCAGTGAGAAAGAAAACCTTGGAAGTTTTTTGAATTCTAAATTAGAAATAGCCTATCAATAATTACCACCGCTATGACTCCGTGACGAAGTCTCGGTTTCGCGATCGCAGGATTGTTCGAGTGCCGATTCTATGCAAGAACCGTCGTATATGCGAGCCTAGTTCGCGTTTAATCCTTCCGCGTTCATTGGTTTCTCAGTGAAACCACACATTGACCATTTTTTTTATTGCGCATAGGCGAAACGTATAGTAATTTTTCTTTCATAACTTAAGAGCCAGATATATAAGCTAACTTATATAAAAATTCCAGTTCAATACCTTTAGTATTCATAAAGGTATTGGCAATGCCAGAGCTCAATTGATTTTGATCTCTAAGAGAAACAAAATGTAGAAATGAAGAAGGTTCTTGCACAAATTGATATTTTTTTAAATAGAATCTTCGAAAGTAATATTGAATAAGTATCCTGAATACTCACGTAATATACATAGTTTAAATTGCAATTGCTCACGTTAAATACATAGTTTAAATTGCATTTCGATGATAACTTATTCGGAGGAAAAATACCCCGTTACCGTTCATTGGTTTCAATGTGAACCACAAATTTCTTGGAAAAAAAAACGCCAAATTTTTTACCTTTACATCTTGAAATATATTTAGCAATTTTCAAACCGAATCATGTATTGAACTTGAAAGGGTTAGGCTGTCGACGGTCAAATGTCCTCCCTCTGTTGTCGGGCGGAAGTTTGGAGAAGGGGTGACGGCTCCGACGCCGCACTCGTCATCTTAAGCTTGGCATTCACGAGAAGTGTAGGCTGTGCCATTTGCTCCAAGACCGGTTTTTTCCCACCCATTCAAGTCGAAAGATTAGGCACGTCATCCACGGATGTTCCAAAGTTTGTTTTGACATACCTTGTTGAAAGGGTTGAAAGTCCCGAAGTTACACCTACCCTTCTCCTCCTCCCTCACACGGTGGATTTCCGATTTTACATTCAACATGATCTAGACTCGTCGCGGGATCCCAATCTAGGAGAACCTTTGTTCTCCCGCTACCATCGCAGCGAGGTTCTCGAAAGGCCATTCAAACTATTCGGAATTCCAACATTTCCAATCCTCTATGTCAGTTTTCATCGGTTTCTAACAATGACGAAAGGATTTTCCTTTCCGTTTTCCAAAAATCTCAGAGTGGAACAGCGGGTGAATGCCTCTCTTTACCATGGTTCAGAATCAAGGTTCTTCCCCAGAAAGCCCTCGTGTTGTTCTAAAATTGGATTTTATTAATACTAAATTAAACCTATCAATAACCTGAGTATTAATAAACGGGAAATTGCCTAATATCCTATAATAATAAATAGCCCTATTAACACAAGATGCCTTACTTTATTTATACGATATCTTTATAATGTTGTGCGGCATTCAGAATATTCTAGCAACATCGTGGATATATCTTAGAAACATCTTGTGCTAATAGAGAGATATCGGATTCATGCAAGTTAAATTGGCACATTTCTGTTAATCATAAAAGACAACCTTATAAAAACGGAATTAAAGTGTTACACTTGAAGTCTAAATTCAGAAATCATTATAATTTAACCAAATTATTATTAATCAAACGGGAGGAAACCTACCTTACAAAGTGTAAGGTTAAAACAACACCAAATTAAAAAATTCACACACAAACTATTCTGAAATAGTTCACAATGAATGTTTGTTGGTTACAGATTGATTAAAGATTTCCTTGGTTAACGGTGATATCATGCATTCCTTAACGTAGATTGTAGGCTTACAGAAGAATTTCCAAGTAAAAATTCCTGAATTCTTAAAATGTCTTTCTTTTTATTTATTCATTTATAAACGTCTAACAATAGGGTTTCAGATACGGAAAGAATTTTTTTCGTATAAAAAATTTGTTTCTATTTTGCACATGGAATGCAAAAAACCTTCATAAAGATATTTCAATGAATATTAATGTCACTAAAAGAAGACTGTTTTATATTGCATTGTGCATTAATTATATCAACACTCTCGTTCGATATCGTTGCATTAAATTATACATAATAAATTGTACATGGTATTCTTTAGAATGCATTGAATACATCTTCGATGCTTATTTTATTAGAAGTTGAAGTATACAGGGTTCCCACTTATATCCGTTACACCCCCTTAACTTCGAAACGGTTACACCTTAGGCCATAAAGTTGGTGTCTATGTATAGTAAAAAGGCTATGCGCTACCCCCTATGAGACAACTTGCAACGCCATCTTTCGGCAAAATTTAAAATTAGCGGTCCTACTGCAGAAACGGTACAAGATGCGGGAAAAAGTCAATTACAAAGTTGCAGAGCGTTTTCGATT
This sequence comes from Araneus ventricosus, assembly GCA_013235015.1. Lineage (NCBI taxonomy): Eukaryota > Metazoa > Arthropoda > Arachnida > Araneae > Araneidae > Araneus > Araneus ventricosus. The sequence goes on along the minus strand of BGPR01024112.1, from coordinate 12,058 downwards.
TAGTACGAAAAGACACCTTGAGAGCAATAATGCTAAGAACAAAACGTGTAAAATGCGCATTTGTTTGCTCGCAATTTCGGAAATTTTGACGTCATATGACACGAATAAATGGAGAAAATGTTATTTTTCGGGCAAGAAATGACCCAATTATACCTTTTCTTGTGGAAATAACTTAAACAGCAGGTGTACGGACCTTTCCGCCAACATTGTAGGACGTATTACTGTCGCTTGTGTTCGCACACCAACTACATGCTAAAACGTGTGCAAAGTGAAATTTAAACAAGGACTCAAATCTGCATTGTAGATGACAGAGACCACATTGAACACCGAAAATAAAGGTATATTGTGATAACTAATTGTTTTTTTTATCGTTTTAACCCGTTTAGAGACGTCACAGTTTCGGAAATCGAGAAAAAACAAAGGTGCACTTTAAAAGTTCATTTCTTCGTATTAATGTGTACAAGGTACCTTTTTGTACTAAATCGAAGACGCTCTACAATTTTGTAATTGACCTTTTTCCCGTATCATGAACTGTTTTGGAGGTAGGACCACTAATTCCAAAATTTGCCTATAGATGGCGTTGTAAGTTGTCTCATCGAGTAGCGCATAACGTTTTTACTATACCTAGACACCAACTTTATGGCCTAAGCTGTCACCGTTTAGAAGTTAAGGGGGGTGTAATGGATATAAGTGGGAACCCTGTATATTCAGTAGCGATTATTTCATTCAATTCCACAATTTAACCTCAAATTAATTGTCGTATGTGTTAGACTATTTATAAACGAACGCTGTTAAGGAAAGCCTAATGAATTCTAAACCAGCTTTTGAATGCATTTCTTGCATTAAATATGAATGAAAACAATTTTGTCCGTTGGAAAAGTTACATATCGTATGGTTAAAGGCAATTTCTCTGTACAGAATAGCAATTGTATTTATTATCGTATTAAAGAAGAGAAAGCGGTAATTCTATACATAAACGCAAACAAACTTTGGAAATGTATTATGAAAGCATTATTTACACTATCAGTTCCATGGTTTCATTAAACTTCTCTCATTGTTAAAATTGGTTCTGTATGAAGTTTTGAGTAGTGAATATTGGACTTATAGTAAGGAATCGCACGCTGATATAGCTATTTTGTGAGAGGTAAAGCAAAGCAGTTGATAGATCAAATATTCTTTTATTAATTATTATTTAAACAATTAAAGTTTAATTTTATACGATAGCAAAAGACAAAATAAATAGTTTCAAAGCTTATGCCAACCCCTTTCATGTGGTTAAATTACTTGTTACGGGTCATTAAGCCTGCTTGGTTCGACGTATATCAGAAACCAATAAGAATTTCCTCAAAGAAAACCTTCAAAAACCTTCTGAAGCCGACAAAATGCTTGACTGAAATACGAAATAAACATTAGCAAGAGCAATTGTTTTCAACTTAGTTTCGATTTATACGGATATTTCTGTTTTAAAAGGTTAAGCGTTGCTATTTTAGCAATATGACAAAAAGATAAAGGGTTACAATTTAAATGTTTCCATAAGTTTAGTAAACAGTTAATATACATTTTGATATTTCATACTTAACCCATACTTTGATCGCAATTAATGTTCACTATAAAATCCCAAGCAACTATTACATTAAATTTTTGGATTATATGTCTGGTCACGAATTTCACTTGTTTCAACGATTCTTGGATTACAGTCGAGTCTCCATAATTCGAGGTGGACGGGACCGGGCCTACCTCGAACTATCGAAAACTCGAATTATCGAAAGCATAAAATTTAATAAATAAATAAATAGAAATAAAAGCAATTTTTAAATTTCAGTGTAGTATATTTAAATAAAAAATGTACTTGCATTTTATGACATAACTGCTGATAGCAACAGGTTAATTATATCTTAAAACAGTTGTCAATTGTTTTTTGTTTAAATACATTGCTCCTATATATCGATCTTATATATATCCCGTTTTCTTCGGGAGGGGGCATTTCTGCAGGTAGCTTCGGGGTGCGCAGTGGACATATGACCAGTCGAACAACAATAAACACCAGATGCAGTAATTTTTTCACGTGTTGTGTATGTGTGGGTCATTATTTGGGAGCTAAACTGATTTTTTTCACTAACTCGGATTTATGGAAAACTCGAACAGTCGAGACTCGAATTATCGAGACTCTACCGTATACAACAATCACGAATATAATCTTTTTCTTTTTCGAATGCATCTCTACTGGAAAAATGTGCCGAATCAATGAATGGAGAATACAATGCGTGTTGTTTATTTTTCTAACATATTTTTGCTCTATTCTCGAGATGATCTGTTGGATAGAAACTTTTAAACTATTTCTGCATTTTACTGATAATGTTTTTCTATATGGCGATATATAGATTGAGAAAAATAAGTTATAAAAATGGAATTCACCTTTTCATACTTATTAAATAATAGAATTCCCACTCTATGTTCACTACATGTTTCGTTTTGAAAATAACTAAATTCATTTCAAAAATGAGAATTGGACATGTAGCTGATCATAAACATGTAAATGAAAAAAAAAAAAATTCGCATTTTTTTTATTTTCAAGAAATTTGTGGTTTCACACCAATGAGCGGTAACGGGCTATTTTTCCTACGAATAACTTAATAACGGAATAGAATTTAATTTATGCATTTAATTTAGAAGTATATGTGAGTATTCAGGATATTCCACATTCATGAAATTCAATATTACTTTCGAAGATTCCATTTTAAAAAATATCAATTTGTGCAAGAACCCTCATCATTTTGTTTCTCGTAGAGATCAAAAGCAATTTAGCTCTTGCAATGCCGATATCTTTGTGAATACTAACGGTATACCACTGGAATTTTTATATAAGTTGGCCTATATATCTGGCTCTTAAGTTATGGAAGAAAAATTACGCTACTTTTCGCCCATGCGCAGTTAAAAAAATGCTCAATGTGTGGTTTCACTGTAAAATCCATGAACGAGAAAGAGATAAGGAGACACCTCAAGTATGGGGATGAAAACCTGGCGTATAAGTAAGCAGAGTCTCGCTTCCCGGTGGGATATAGTAATGGTGGGGATAGAATTACTCCTCGCAGGTGACAGATCGTACCTCCGTTTGAGGGGTCGTCGTATGAGCTTCTTGTAATAAGGGCCACAGTGCCCGATTGATTGTCGCGGCGGCCGGGTCATTTAGGTTTTCCGCATGCCTAGACTGGGCGGATTAATCCATTCGTTTATGGTTATTAAATAATAGAAAAAGTTGAAGTAAATTTAACATATGTAAACGAGTGGAGTATCATCGCTATCAGTATGATTTTCTTTTGAGAACTTTGTTTACTAAGGTAATAAAAATTATTTTTCATTATAAAAGTGTACTTATTTTCGCTATAATCTGATGAATTAGAGTCTTGTGAATTGAAACAAGAAAAAGAAAATATTTTTTTCGCCTCCGTATGCAAGATTTGACAGTATTTTAATCGTAAAAAAATCGACCTCTAGATTTTGGTCAGTTTAGTTTTATTAACGTCCCGTTTTGAAGCAACACGAGGGCTATTTAGGGACATGCCTCGTAATTTTGAATCGCGGTCAGATGACGAGGACTGAGCTGGCTCTCCCCCTCTCCAAACATCCGCGCCACACCAGCGGGAGGACGTTTGGCCACTACGTATGATTTAGCGTGCAACAGGCCCCATGCACGGCGGATCTTTGGTGGAATCGGGTTTCGAGTCTGTGACCCTCCGGTCCCGAGTTCGAGACCTTACCACTAGGACACCGCGGCCCCAAGCCTATTTTGAGACAGATCTCGTAATGTTGAACCGCGGTCAGATGACGAGAGCGACACCTGGGCTGCCACATATAAACTTCTGCGCCAAACCAACGGGAGGGCGTTTGGTCTCCCTGCGTGTGATCTAATGTGCGGAAAGTCCCATAAACGGCGGATCTCCAGTAGAATCGGGTTTCGAACCTGGAACCCTAAGGCCGAGACCTTACCACTAGGCTGCCGTGGCCTCGGGAGATTTTGACCATTCTACACGTTTAGACCTTCCTGATCCTCAAAAATACATTTTTGGAATTATGACCATGTGCCTGTCTCTATGTCTATGAACACGATAACCCCAAAACTCAAAAAGCTAGATGGATGAAATTTGAAACATGGTATCATAACCAAAGTAAAAATTTCTGCCCAATTTTGGACGAAATTCATCTAAGAAGTCTGTCTGTGTGCCCGTCCATTTGCGTGTGAACACAATACTGTCAGTGCGCCAAGAGAACTCTGCTTGCCGAGTTGTTTCGTTGATGGCGGTCGCTATAGCAACTGGTTATGCTAGAGAAGATCAATCTCGAGGAGAAACCCGACGGAAGTCGGGGTTTTGTTTTATTCTTGGCGCCAGTTTGAGGCGGTAAAAAGAGTACGTCATTCGTGAACTTCTACCGACTCGAAATGGATTCCTCTTCCAATAACCTGTTTCTATAACAACCACCATCAACGAGACAGCTTGGCGAACAGAGTCCTCGTAGCGGACGGACAGTAACTCAAAAACGCAAGGAACTGGATAGATGAAGTTTGGCATATCCTTTTATTACAAGAAATGTAAATTTGTACCAAATTTTGAACCAAATTAATCAGCTTGTTGACTGTCTGTCCATCTGGATATTCGTGCTCACTCAAAAACGCAGCAAGTTTGATGGGGGACTTTTTTAAAGATATTTTCACCAAAATTGTAGATCTCTTTTGTAATTCTTGACTGCATCCTTAGTGGGTGGATTGTGTGCTAGTTTCTCAGTCCGTGTGAAAATGATAGTTCATAATACAAGTAAGATAAATGGAAATTGGTATGCGATCTCGACATCAAAATTATAGATATATACCAAATTTTGGATCGAACTGGTGAGTAAAAATTAATAGTGCTTTCCCTGTTTAATGCATCTTCATATTTCTCTTTCGGTGGACATTTACGAATGAGAAATATAAAGCGAAAACCAATTTCATTTGATTGAGTGTGAAATTTCGTCTCCTTTGTTTGTGTCGAACAGTTTAAACTTTTCTATTAAAAACAAATAAATAACCCTCGCGATGCTTCAAAACGGGACGTTAATATGACTAAAACAAACTAAACTTAAAAGAAAAATGGGAATTTAATTCGCATCTTTTAAAAATCGAAACATTTCATATTAATTCAACGAACTGCGAACAGATTTGATGAAATCCATTAGCGTTGCTTGGGTGCTGAATTCGTACTGAAGCAGCTCACGTGTATTACGGTTAAGATAACGAAGTGAACGCTTTTGAGATAAGACTATCTAAGACTATCATATGTTAGATAAATTTAGACTGTTATCTCATTTGCTCACTAATTAAAATCCACGTTTTGTAATGAATCTCTTGTCAAGGCGAATACCGTAACTTGGTATCGCCTTTACATCTAAATGTGGAATTTTATCGATATTGGATAATTCTCACCCATTGTGGAAGGTGATAAATTTAGAGATGGATAATTTTATAACATACTCAATTTCATAAATATGTTAATTTTGAGAGAAAAGGAACTGAGGAAAAATCAGCCTTAACAAAAAAATTATATTTTTTTAATGAAAAATGTTACTATAAAACGTTTTGTTCTTTTGTAACGAAGCCCGAAATGAAAAGGATCGCCCACAGAGATTTATTACAATGAATGAAATATGTTAAATTAAAACAAAAATACATATTTAAACTAATAACACAAATAAAGGGATTGAAATCACATTCGATTTTTTCAAATTTAACGTGAAGCATTGAGGGAGGGAAAATTCTGCCATTTCTTCCATTATTTCGGAGGTGAATCAACTCATCTGGCCCTATGTTGTTTTGCTACAACTGTTTCCAACTTCTAAAAATCTTTTTGACGGTTTCTTGCGCTAGCAACATGCCGCCGGCCATTATCTTCCCACGTGTTTCGCCATCAGTTTATTTAAGTTGGAATAACGCCCTGTTTTGAAGCAACATATGGGCTGTAGGGCTATTTTGGGATGGACCTCCTACTTTTGAAACATGGTCAGATGTTGAGGACGATTCCTGAGATGGTACCACACCACATTAGCAGGAGGATGTTGCTTTTTTTAATCATGTAAAACCTTCAATTTTAGCAGTCAGATTTCTATATCATATGTCTAACAGCGAAAATGTTTCATTGAACCAAATATATGCAGTAATTTAATATAATACTTAAAAAAATACACATTTATATATTTTGTGTAATGCCTCATTCAAAAAAAATTTAAAAAAGAAGTCAGATTTAAAAAAAATAATAGTGATTTATTGTTAAAACTATGTTGAAACATTGGAACTTTCTGTTAACAAAAGACTTAATTATGCAGAAATGCTTCTTCACTTTTAAAATCGATTTGATTTAGAAAAGTAAGGATACCTAAAACTGGGCAAATTTTAGAGAATCGTTGTTTGGCCGTGGAAAGATTTTAGAAAGGGATTATTTTTATAAAATGAAATTTTGTGAAAGGGCCGTTTTTACGAATTTGAATTTTGTGAAGCGGCCGTTTTTGTGAATTTCATTTTTTTGAAGGGCCGTTTTTATGAAGTGGAATTTTGTGAAGGGGCCGTTTTCATGAAGTGGAATTTTGTGAAGGGGCCGCAAAACAGTCCAAATTTTGTCTGGAGCGACCCATGATATATGAATAAGTTACTATTAATGAAGAAGTTTGCGCATTGTTTGGAAAAATAATTAATCAGACATATTAATATTTTATTTAAAAAATTTTCCGAGGAAATTTAATTTTCAACCTTCCACTTCTTCTGACAGAACTTGAAAACAGCCTATTGAAAGACAAGACCAAGTGTTTTTATTAAAATGAATTAAATTATCAATTGTTTAAATAATTTTTTCATGGAATAACTTTCCTTCTTCTAGTAAAAAATTGCACCAAGTAAATGATTTTAATAATAAATTATTGAATTTTTCAAAATTAATTAAAAAAGAAGGGGAATTTGGTATAGATGCAAACATGAATTATGAATTGTGAAACCATTTATTTCAAGGGGCAAGAAACCTGATATTTTTTAGGTGAAATCTTGAAGCTTGAAATCATTCTTCAAAAGTTTTTACAAAAAAGGGATTAATCTTGTTACGATATTTTTAAGTTAAATTTTGTGTCAAATTTTTTATGGAGATAAAATTTGGGACTATGTTTGGGTTTTCATGGTTATTGTGAGAATCTAAATTGACTTGGAAAGAAGGATTTCCACACCGTTCATATTCTAAGCGTACCGAAATCCATCGTCTCCCTTGGTGACAATATTCAAGCGACTAAAACCCGATTCAAATATAATCGTTTAGATAATCTTCCCTAGTGATCCTTGATAGATGAAACCTCATGTGTCACAAACACTGACTTCGCGCACGTATGCGCGATTACTGTTTAAGTACGCTTTCTAGCTAACAGCGAAGTTTGGCGAACCCCTGAAAAGAAATTGTACTTCTTGTAGGTGGATTGGAAAAAAATTGCTTAAGTGCACTTTCTAGCTCATAGCTAAGTTTGGCGAACCCCTAAAAAGAAGTTGTACTACTTGCAGGTGGATCGAAAAAAAACTGTTTAAGTACACTTGAGAGACAATTAACAAAATTTTTGGAATTGTTAAACCATGGAGACAAGGAAAAAATTTTGTAAATATTTGGAAATTTGGTGGAATAGTCAGAGTAGGAAATTACGAAAGAAAACTGCTTCTTAAACAATTTTTATCGGTAATTCTGTACTTACATTATAATTTTGGTTGACATTGATTTCTATATTTATTTAAATACTTATATCATCACTATACGCTAGAAACAGGGATATATTTGATTATTTTTTTGTTATGCCATGAGACAAGCAAGGATTGAGTAAAAATCGGCTCATCAGCGTTGTTGCTGTTAGTTAGAGTCTTACAATAAGGACCAGATTTGTCCGTGCTAAGTCAAAAATGTAGTAAAAGTTGAAGGGCTATGATAAAATATAAAAAGTCATTTAAATTAGTCGAAGCTAAAGAATGAAGAGGGTGATACTAAACTTCAATGATGATATAAATTTCTATCTATAAGACTTCATATTCAAATTCAGTGGTGTAATTAATTGAGGATTAGCGATGCGGTTGTTTCAAAAAGGAGCAAAATATATTTTCTTCAAATTTATTGTTTACATAAGGAAATATCTTTTCCTCCAGAGAGAATGCTTATTTAAAAGTTTTTCCTCAGATTAGTTTTACTATTTTGGCATAGTTCAAGCAAATGCATTAATTCAACTGTATGCATGCATATTCACTGTATTTGATATTAGACCAATAGAGCAATTGTAAAGGGATGACTTTGAGAACTTAATACATACACCGATAAATACGACTTATGATGCACTGTAGACCGTAGAAAAGCCAGGTCTTTGTTTCAAGGGCTTCTATCAAGATTATTAGATTAAAATATAAATTAAGTATTATATCTTAGCGGACGGACCGTAGCTATTGATTGCTGGTAGTTTTTGATGGGCGTTTTGGATAGTAGCTTACCTTTGTATAAAAAGATGTATTAATTTAAGATTATGTCTTATGATATCAGTTATTTATAAGTAATAAAGTATATATAATAATAAAGTTATAATATGGCTTTATAATATAATTATATAGTAAAGTATATAATATAATAATAAAGTTATTTTAAATAAGTATTCTAAAGAAGTATTAATTAAAGATTATGTCTCTTATCATATTAGTTATTTATAATCTACTATTAAGTAGTTTTGAACCTTCTACATTTTCCTATTTTCCTTGTTCAAAGCATTCAGAATATTGTTTAAGTAGTGGTCCAATAATTACCTTTGGGCCCCCAGGTGGTTTATGTTACAGTCGTCATATTGATATATATATATATAGTTGTCATTTCGAATTTCGACATTTTCCTACATAGATAGCAGGAATTCTCAATGATTAATCATCTGTATTAGAAACTCGTTGACAGTGTCACGTCATGGTGGAAGACGTTTGCTCGAAGGCTTGTTACTTGCATTATTGTCACTAGCCCTGGGTCTTCGCATTATTAACCGATTGGTCTTGAAATGCAGAGATTGTTCCCTGTTTGCTTAGAATGCGATCAACAAAGGTTTGTGAGTCTGGTTTGATTATCTTTTGCCTAATTTATTTAAAGACCCATAAACGCACTTGAAGGCTGGGGAGAAGGTTTCAAATACCGGCAGCGATTGCTGTCTGGAATTTTACTGTCATTTCTGTGAATGGATAACAACTGTTAATTGTTAGAAAACTTGGATATGTTTTTTTCTGACGGTGGTGTCAACTGTTAATTGTTAGAGAATTTAGATATCTTTTTACTTTCTCGTATACGAAGTATACAAAGATAAAGTATTGTAATCGTCAAAAAATTCGAACTCGAGTTTTTGACGAATCTCCACGTTTTAGACCTCCCTGAGTCCGAAAAACACAATTTTAGAATTATGTCTATGTGTCTGTATGTCTGTGTGCCGTGAACATGATAACTCGAAAGCTATTAAAGATAAAGGGATGGAATATGGTATGTGAATTTGACACATAATTTGTAGGTTTCTATCAAATTTTGGACAAAATCCGTCTTGGGGAAGTCTGTCTGTCCGCTGTCATACGAACACTATAACTCAAAAACTTGAATGGCTAGATGGTTAAAATTTTGTACAGAGTTTAATCATCATGAATGTAGGTCCGTATAAAATTTTGGGCCAAATCCATCAAAGGGTTGACGGTCTGTTGGTCTGTATAATTTACTTTTGAAGAGAATCCGTTATCTCCACGCGCATGCGTACTGGAAGCAATCTTCTGTGCACGCGAAAGGAAAGGAACGGAATTTCATTACGGAGTAGCGAATTACGTCAGTTTGTCCTTGAGCCGGTAAGAGTGGAAGTGTGTGATTACATGCATTTTATTCGGTACGCATCTCTTTGAATTTGATTCTATACCTAGATATTTTTCAATCACTGTAATGAAAAATCTTCTGATAGTCATTGGATTCTGGGTAACAGTAGGTTCGAATTTTTTTAGCCACGCGGGGGAAGGGGAAACGGCACCTTTTTGGGGAAGTATACGAGAAAGTTTGGGGGAGAACACTCCCGCTGGTTTTCTGATGGTGGTGTAGCATTTTATGGCTAAGCTAGAAATGACTTGTAGCTCTTTTTGTGTTTAGTATTTAAGTTGGTATTGGCCTCTTATTCAGAACGGGGAGCACTGAACTCTTTGTAGAAGCTGTCTTCATGAAAACTACGATGAGAACATAAATAATTTTTTGAAACTTGCTTATTTTTAGAATATTCAGCTGAATTTCGTAACATTGTTCAACCAACTAATAACAATGAAAGCTGCTAGTATTAAATCTTCTGAAATGATTGAAAGCAGATATTTTTATTTATAAGGATCAGTAATAATACAATTGTTTTTTAAATCCTGTATATTATTATAATTGTAATAAAAACAATTGTTTATATGCATGAGTATATTCCTCACATAAGTGCTGGATAAAAAGCTATAATATTTTGTACGCGTGATAAAACACAGACGTTGTGCTATTTTAATGACAACATTTTAATATGAAGTTTTAAGGCAAGTGACAGTTATCTTGAATTAAAGAGTTATGGGATTTGAAGCAACAAAGGCTGTTATCTCTTGGTGACAGTTATTATACAGTTGGATAGAGCTATTGAATTTATTTATTTATTTACAACCCGCCCCGGCCCAGCCTACCCAGGAGGGTGTAAGGCCTTCCACAGGCCGGAGGGGGAAACATAAAACAAAAGAAATGAACTACATTAAAAACGAGTTTACAAAGAACCCCAAGGGGTGAGCAGAACAAAGAGCTATTGAATGTTGGGATGATGTAAATATGAAATTTGACAAAAACAGAAAACAAACCTTTTCTTAAAGTTTTAAGAACCGTTATTATTGGCAGAGGCTACCACAAAACAAAAGAATCGATTTAGAAAAACAAACGCCTTGCTGCGAACAAAGTAATAAATCGATAAATCTAAGAAATCCATTTATTTGATGGATTTATGGAAGAGGATTTATTAATGCATAATTTTATTAATCAATATTTCATGCAGCAGGTGTTCAGGCGAAACGAGTTATCCATTGTTTAAAGATATTACATGAAAAAATAATAGGGAACATCATGCCGAGAGACGCGTAAAAATAATACAAGTTATAGAAAAGTATGCAAAACACACTTAAAACCATTTTATAACTAATAGCGAATTGCTTGCTAAGTTTTAAAAATATGAAGAAAGCAAATAGTAGTTAATATCATTAATCATTTGTAGAAAAATTATTTGGAGCAGGGAATCTTCTGTTTAAAAAACGAAAGAGATTTTTTTCTGAGTACTCGCTAACACTTTGGATTTTCAGATACCTTCTAGTCATGACAGTTTTCCAATAAATGCTCGCTAAATAAGGCAGTCTAGAATATTTCTCACAGGCAAAAAATGAAGCTACTGGAACGTTACATTTTTTGCCGTTTTTTCGTAGTGTTTCATAGACATATATGAAATAATAATCCCTTGAGATAAATCGTTATTTATGCTTACGTCAGGTGGAATTTTAAAAGCGAGTATGGTCTAGAGTCATAATAGTTTTATAAACATAATATAAAAGTTGTTGCGCTTAGGAAGTGCTATTACAGTTTGCAAAAAAAGTAGATGTCTCTGTTTTTGTCTTGTTTCCATATTCAGTCTTGCGTTAAGTTGGAGGGTTGAGTTATGCTAAATAAGAAGTTGAGCTTTCCTTTATGTCATGCAGCTTTGAAAATAATCCACATTTTACGCTTCAAACGTCCGATGTCATAGATTTATATTATCCATAAGTGTCCTCAAACATATATGAATAATACAATGCTAAAAAACCAAAACTATATATCTCAGGCTCGATAATTTTATGATATTTGAATTTCAGACATAGTCTGTTGAGGTGAATGCATATTTAAACGATTCAAGTACTTATTTATTACCATGAAAGCATTTTGGATTAAACTTTTTCTTAACATTTGAAGCACGCAGGTATTGCGTAATA
>BGPR01024111.1:0-23576 GCA_013235015.1 Araneus ventricosus | reverse complement strand
TTCTCTCCGGCGATACTATCGATAGGTGTTATTCCAGTGGATAGTTTAGAAACTATCGATAGTTCCAGTCGATAATTTAAAATTATCGATAGTATTGATACTTTTGAGAAAGTCGATACTATCTATTGTTTCAGTCAATACTTCCGAAAGCCCGATACTATCGACTTGTCTTCGATGCTTGTCCCTGTAGATCGTTTTGAACGATTTTTGCGTCATGTGCATGTCGCATTTAACAGATGCTGTCCAATCTATACACATCCTCATGTTAGAAACAAAACTACAACAGCCTTATAAATCGCAAGCATATACTCAAAACTTTCAAAAGTATTCATGTCACACGAGTGTCAATCAAAGAGCCTTAATTTCTAATTCATTTCAGGCTAAACAATGTTTAACATTCTTCTCAGCGGTGGTGTCCGCGGATCTAAACTAATTTCGGAGCTCTGCTGCATATGCTTATCAGATCTACGCGTAAACAAACGCACGCCGTCCGCAAGCGACTTAATCCGAAATGGTTAATGTAGCAATAGAGTTAACGGGGCTTAAATAAAGAGCTCCGGTAATAATGGCACTAAAATTTTATGGATCAGGCGTTGGGATATTTGACACTAATGACCTTCCATGGAGGCAATTATTTATTCCTTATTCGGATCTCTATCTAAATTTGCACCAGATTGTAAGCAAAACCTGAAAAAGTATAAAAGTAGTTTTTTCCACCAAATTATGATGACGTAGGTGCATTGCTTTCTTTATAGTACAATGCTTCAGTTTATATCACTTATGAAATGTTTGCAAACTTTTACTTTCTTGTATACGAAGTATACAAGAAAGAATTAGAACATAAACATTTATTTATTTATTTTAAGAAAAGCACACTGCAGAGAAAACTCCATTTACAGAGTGCTATAAACAACAAACACACAAAGAACAAAAGCCACAACTAGTAAATAAAAAAATGAGCTTGAAAATAAAAAGTTGAACTCGGAGAATATGCGTAATAAGATGCGTTTTGCAAACGCATTTATAATTAAAAACAAAACACATAATCACAAAAACATTAATACACACTATGATTCTAAAAGTCGTATTTTTAAAAAAAATTAAAAGACCATTTCCAAAAGGCAAGGGCTAAAAAGTCAAAACACGCAAACACCGAATCCTCTAAAAACACACAAGGAGTTTAAAAGATATCTTTGGAATGGAATCGTTGAGTGCAGAAATCGCATCAGTCAACAATATCGAAATGCTTTAAAAGCTGATTATTTTTTAAAGCCAATTATTAATTTTTTACCTGATAGATTTTATATGCCTCTAATGGGACTTTACTTGACTCTTGTCGTATCCTCACTTATTATGTAAATACCCATTTAGTATGTGAAAACAGCATAAACGCAGTTTTGAAATTAATGATAATAAAAAAACTCACGCGGTTTGTACAATCACCGATTCATTTATATTTGTGTGTGTACAGGATCACGATAACTTAAACGCAACAATCTAGATCAGGGGTCCCCAACCTTTTTTCTTTCGCGTACCCCTCGATTATTCTTTTTGTTTTTGCGTACCCCCTACTATCATATCCAATTCCCCTCCCCCCCAACCATCCGTCTATGCAAAGAGGTTTTTATCAATATTGTTAAGGTTAGCTTAAATTAGTGAAATGACTCGAATTTATAACATTTGCAGAAATTATTTTTGATTTTACATTTTATTACATTTCTACAATAGTATTAGCTCACGCCAGAGCAAATGAAGCCAGAATTGTAATTATTTCGCTTTAACTTATAAGGATAGCTAAAATTGCACTTTGTACACCTATTCAAGTGGTATGGTTATTAAATAGAAAATATTCACTTGGAGAAATAAAATTCTCTCTAACTTTTAAAATCAATTATATTTCCTTATTCCGAAATTAACCTTTTCAAGTTCACTACATGTTTCGTTTTGAAAATTACAAAATTTATTTAAAAAATGAGTATTAGACATGTAGCTGGTCATAAATATGTAAAGGAAAGAAAAATTAGCATTTTTTATTTTCAAGAAATTTGTGATTTCACGGTGAAACCAATGAACGGTAACAGGCTCTTTTCCCTTCGAATAAGTTATCATCGAGATGCAATTTAAATTATGTATTTAACTTATAACTATACGTGAGTATTCAGCATATTCAGCCTTCATAAAATCCAATAATACTTTCGAAGATTCAAGTTGAAAAATTATCAATTTGCGCAAGAACCTTCATTAATTTGTTTCTCTCAGAGATTGAAAGCAATTTAGCTCTTGCAATGCCGATATCTTTGTGAATACTAACGGTATACAACTGGAATTTTTATATAAGTTGGCCTATATATCTGGCTCTTAAGTTACGAAAAAAAAATTACGCTACATTTCGCCCATCTGCAATAAAAAAATGCTCAATGTGTGGTTTCACTCTGAAACCAATGAACTCGAAAGGGTTAACAGCTTTGATTTCACGTACCCCCAACTGGTCCTTCGCGTATCCCCGGGGGTACGAGTACCACTGGTTGGGAACCTCTGTAGTATACGAGAAAATTGTGGGAGGAACACTCACGATTTTTAAAGGCTTCCACTTAACTTCTTTTATGTTTGTAAAGATGAAATCTTGTAGTCGATTTTTCATTTATTACCGCCCACCGGTTCCACAGTAATGGTGATTTATAAAGTAGGGAAATAACTTTACTTTATAAAATTTATAAACTTATTTTTACTTTATAAAAAGCAGAGTTACAGCAAGTTAAAGCATGTAATAATAATTACTTGCCAAGTGCTTTATGTCGGGTTTTCGTTAAGTTTGGCAGAATAAATCTTTATAAAACAACTTACTATAGTTAAATCTATCTTTTTGGTTGCTTAGCTACCGCCCACCATGAAAGTTGGAACGCCCACTAGTGGCGGTAGGGACCAGGTTGACAACCACTGATTTAATAGATCGATTTTAATTAAATTTTGATTTGTATGAGATGCGTAATCTGGTTATGAATTTGAGAAAATTTGGTTCAAAGGTTCCAATATATTTATAATGATAAATTATTAAAAATAAAAAAAAAATAATTTAAAACACATTTTTTATCAATGTATTAAAATAGAAAATAATTTTTTTTTTTTATCAAAAATCTGAAGCGCAACACAAAATCGTTAAAGTCTGAGGCGCCGAAAGCAATACGATAAAAAAATTAAGCCACAATGAGTTCATAAACATTCATTACAAATTAATATATTTCATGAATGTGATTAAAATACTGAAAAAATTGCTTTCAGAGCCTCAAAGTTTTACCATTTTCTTTTAATTTTTATATTTTTGATAAAAGAATTATTTTTTTACTTTTTAGTACACTAATACAAGCTGTTTCTGAAAGCTTTTTTATTTTTATTCTTTAATGTATAATTATGTAATAGTAAGTCTTGTCTTAAGTATTTAGAAAGGTAATAATACATTATTTTCAAGAATGCTTGAATTGAATTATTCTCGGAAAATATTCAATTACATTCTTTTAGGTCTGGATGAGCACAAAATTTTACTATCTAAGAAGCAAAAATTCACAATATAGCCCTATAAACGTGTTGAGCTAAATGCGATTATAAAAATTTGCATTTTAACCAGCCCAGTAATTACTATGATACAGCACCGAGAAAAAGAACAGAACTTCCTTAATGTGAAGTCTAAACTTAAAGATTCATAAAAATTTGGCTCTTAACACGCCGTTAGAAATCACAAAGTAGTACAAGGAAATTTTATTTTCAAAAATTAAAAAGATTTTCACTCAAATTGTAAAGTCATATTAATTTTTCTTAGAGCTTTAGATTTATTTTTCAGTTTTAAATTCCGAGATGCAATATTGAAGTAACGTGTGTTAATAATTATCATTATTAGTTGTCGCACATATATTTCTAGTTTGCTATAATTAAATTATCACTATAATAATCATTAATTAAGTTAATATATATAACTATTACAACTTAAATGAATTACTGTATATTTAATTCTAAACATGGTGAAATAATCAAGACAATACAAATCAGCTAAGTGCCATGGGCCTTGCAGGAACACATTGATTAAACATGTCGAATATGTCATTTAAATGCCCTGTTGGCTAAAGAACTTGTAGTTTAAGCTTTCGCTGTTGGAGTCGAGTTATGTATTAGGAAATAAGTTATAAAGGGTGCAACGTGTTATCTTTGCGGTCTTTATTTTCGCACCTTCGGTAATAGATATATACTGGAAACAAAATCTTTTCAAATGAGATAAATATTCACGTTAAGGTATTTTTGAAAGTAAAAGAAATCAATTCTATAAAAATTACGAAAGTTAACTTTTTATACAATCCCCCATTCCTTATAGTTATATTTAGTAAAAATTACACCTATCCTAATGGACACAAAAATTTTGACTTTTGTTGGACAAAAATTGACCGAAATATTTCATTTTAAAATCCGATTTAAAATCCTTCCTAATTTGATGCACTTTTAATGCATTTGAAGATGAAGTTTCTGTCAATATTTGTCGTACAGAAGTCAAACTTTTTTCGTTATATCCGTTAGGATAAGTGTAAACTTTCACTAAATATAACTATAAGAAACGGGACACCGCATAAAAAGCTAGATTTCGTAATTTTTATGAAATTGTTTTTTTTTACTTTGAAAAATACCATATTATGAAGGTTTACCTCATTTGGAAGGTTTTTGTAACAGGAAGTATTGCATAGCAACGGATTCGGAAACCCTCCGCTCTTTTGCGCACGCGCCGGGCGGAGTTATTTTCATCAAAATAGGGGGAAAGTGAAGAATGGAAGGGTGATGTTTACATTTTACTGAGCGTGATCTAACAAAGAACTTCGGAAATGCGCTCATATGGACTCTCTGCCTGACACCCCTTTCCGGTGTAAAATCGTCCAAAAGTGGTAGTCTCTGAATCCGTTTCATGAACAGTATATGTCTACGACCGACGACGGTTGCGAACATAAAGGCCGGGTGAAGATAACACGTTGCACGATAAGCTAAAGCTTCATCTTCGTTGTGAGGATAGCAAAGTTTTGAAAAGAAGCCAGAAAAAGGGATTTTCAACTGGAATCTGACTATTACAAAATCAAATTTTGGAAAAATTGTTCACTCCGTCTTTCAAGTACCTCCGAAAGTCAATCAAAATATATCACATGCATAAAGAAAAAAGAAAACTGCAGGTCCTTTCCCTCTCGCGTTTTATCTGTATTCATCTAAAAGATCAATATTTGCTGACTTCGATATTAAATGAAATGCTTCAGAAAGGATTAATGTTTTTAGAAGGCAGAGTAAATGATTTCTCTCCTAAGTAGATAATGGGAAAAAACAGCGGTAATGAGCTTGCGGGATTAGATTACAATCCATCATGGTGCAGCGCGCATTAGGAGTTCTGATTTTACAAAAGCGTAAAGGGAATGTGTAAACTAGAGAAAAAGAACTGACCAGATGGAGAATGAAGAATCTAGAAATATATTAAAATCATTTTAAGATGAAAGAAATTATAGAATTGAAACAAACTGTTTTAGCGAACACTGATGTAAATGCTGAATGATTGCCAAAAAAAATTGTAGCTCGCTTCATTATTGATATACGTTTTTAAATTTATAAAAGTTTTGATTTACATCTTGCTGAGTATCAGAAAGCCGTTGAAAAGTCTACCGCGTAAGTTTCAGTTCTTTGCTATTTAAAGATTAATTATTATTTTAAGCATAAGCATGTTCTATAAAGTTCGGATCATAATAAGAACAATTTATATGAAGATAAGATTATAATAAATAGCTTAGAGTAGGCGTAAAACTTCCTACATAAAGATAAGGCGATATTAGAGTATAATTTTTTCTGCTACGGATATTTTCGACAGTAGGATTCCGAACTACATGTCGAATGCATTTTTAATTTGGATTCTATATGCTATTTAGAAGAATTTTAATTCATAATCCGATAAATAATTTAAGTATAAGATAAGTATAAATCAGAGAAATCAATGCTATTTTCGGTTTGATCCATAATATCCCATTCGAATGATTTTTTTAGGATTTATTCACTAATTTTCTTTTTTAAATTCCAAAATCTTACTTAGTGAGTTTTTAAAGCATGATAAAAGGGTAATAGATTAGAAGATAAATATAGAATCTACAAACATGTTAAAGTAGTTTTAAGATGAACGTAATTGAAAAATTATTCATACGGAAATGAAGCATTCTGTTTCAGGTAAGCTGATAGAACTGAGCATTAAGTTACAGTGTGTATAAAGTAATTGCAGATCGATGTTCAGGGATCTATGTTTTGAAGTATTGATTTTTTTGTATTTTTCTGAATTTCAAAAAGTTGTTAACAACCTTACATCATCGTGTAAATTTAAATTATTTTTCATTTGAAGCCTAATTGCTATTTTAAGAAAAAATAATCTTATAAACTTCAGCTTATAATAAAATCATTTTACTTGAAGGTAAGACTAGATAAACAGCTTATAAATAGTAGAAAAAAGTAAATATTTCCATGAAGATAAAACTACATTAGATTAAAATACATTTTTGATTGGATAACTGTATTAAATTTCGAACTTTGAGTCGAATTTTTTATTGTTTAAATTATATATGCTGTTTTGGAGAATCTTAATTCCTAATCCGATGAATAATTTAAGAAAAAAGTAAGTATATAACTAATGAGATGTTAAGGGGGTTTATTTAGATGATAATGAGCCATAATACCATACCTGAATATATTTTAGGATTTATTTCCTAATTTTCACAGATTGTAGTATTACATGTAGTATATTGTAGTATTTTACCTAATATACTAACAATACATAGCACACAATAATAATATACTAACAATAATAACAATAACAGTAAAAATAATAATAATAATATATAGTTATATTGAAGTATTTTACAGTAATTAAAATTTAGTAGTTCTAACTAATAAAATAATTTATTAAATGAACCTAGCCTATTTTCCTGTTTCTTACTTATCCTTAAATTTCCTAATTTTCTTTAAAAATTTCGAAATCCTGCTTCTTTTTTAAATCTTGATACAAGAGAAATAGTTTAATTTCTAAAAAAATATTCATTTGTTTCTTAATGGGGTGCAACTTGAACATACACTATTCATATTAAAGGTGAGCACTAAATGATTCAGTTTTGTACAATATATTCTAAATCTAGCTTAGTAAAATAATTTATTAAATGAACCAAGCCTATTTTCCTGTTTCTTACTTAAAACAATTGAATTATATGAAGATCTCTGTTACATCTACCAATGCGAATACCACATATTTTTATTCAGTTTTTTATTCATGTCTACGAAACAAATCTTCGGTTTTCACCTGTCGTTGTAAGGTTCAGTTTTTTATGGATCTTATCAATTTCATCTTCAAGATGAATAAAATGATCAAAAACTAGTCCACAGAATTATTTGTGATGAAATGTCACAATTCGTAAAAAGTCACCACCAAATTTTAAATTTTGCTAATAGCCTTTACAAAATACTTCGATTCGTATGGCCGACCTGATTCTAATCATTTGTAAATGAGACTTAAAAATTAATCAAAGAAACGTTAAACTTAATAAAGAAAAAAGTTTATTATTTTAAATCTAAGATGTGAAAATGAAGACACACACATATATATATATATATTACTAAACGAAATGCGTCGTAAATATGGCATTGGAAATACTTGAACAAAGTCGATGGTTTGAAAACTAATGTGTGACTTTTAACTATTTGCAGCGAAAGGCATTACATTTTTAGAAATATGATGAAAAAATATCATGAATGGGTTTAGTTTATTATCTAGAAATAGAATCTGCAAAATATTTTTTTTAAAACCTATTTCATTCCGAGGGGGGTCATCCCCCTTTGGGGTCACCCCGTCATATGAGAACCCCCTTAGATACAGCCACCTTGATGCACTCAAAAAATATTGTTGAACCTTTACAGAAAATCATAAATTAAAACTTCAAGAACATTGGAGGAAAATTTTCGAGTTAATTTGCTAAAATTATAAACGTCCAGAACTAAAAAAATTTCTTATCTCTGAATTAAGGAATTTTCCTAATCTTTTTCTCTAATAATTCCTATTCCAAAACGAAATTTCATAAGGCTGCTATATACATTCTAAAGGGAGTACTATTATCCCTATCCTAAACTTATTTCCATTTATAGTAACCATTTTCATTTATAGTTGAATTTAGCGGTTGAGAAGCGAGTGAAATTAGGTGTGCCATCAGCTGACACACTGCGCCACAAAGAGTTAACAACAGAAATTTACTACAAATATTGTTTTAGTTATGTGTTCTAATATAATAACATTTAATTTTCTAAATTCGTCAGTCATAAAGAAGAAAATTTGTTAATAAAACAGTGAGCTTTAGTTTTTAATTTGTAACTTGTAAAATAAAGAAAATGTGGCAAACGAAACAGAGGAATAAGGGTTTGAAGCTTTAATTCATAAAGTGCGATTCAACAATACTATCGAAGCAGAAAAAACTAATTTTGAGTTTTCTTCATTACAGACGTTCGATTTCTTCACATTTTTTGCTGAGAAGTTACTGCAACATTAATTATGATCCATGAATACCAGAATGTCATATTTTATGTGGTGGAAGGTAATGCCTTCCTTTAGCCTGATGAGAAAGTTCGTGTTCTTCTTAAAGATAAGATATTTAATGAACCGGCAATGGATGGTCCATGATGTCATTTAATGATAACAACGCCATTTTTTTATGCGACTTGTGCTAAAACAGGAAAATGCAGAAAGAATGATTCCTTCTTATGGCGCGTTTCAAAAGAACGACCGTGAATATTTCATTTCTTTATTACATTCTACAACTGAAAAAATTGATTATTTCTCCTGTTCTAATTGAAAAAGAACCACGTTTGGGAACAAAGAAGCTCCTAAGAAGTTCTGTTAAAAATTTTGAATTCCAGCGTTAAAACTCAAAATAGTATAATTGTTTTTTTCTGAAATTATGCTAATATTATAGTAAAATATTTGTGTGTGTGTATCCTGTGGTATTAAAACTTTAAATAGTTCAAGAAAAGTTGTAGTGTGGAGGACTTTACTTTAGAAGTTGGTTTCGTAAGCCGCAAACAGTTTTTTTTTATGAAAAACAAATTAACAATAGTTAAAAGTTTGCTTGTAATTTCCAGTGAGAAAGAAAACCTTGGAAGTTTTTTGAATTCTAAATTAGAAATAGCCTATCAATAATTACCACCGCTATGACTCCGTGACGAAGTCTCGGTTTCGCGATCGCAGGATTGTTCGAGTGCCGATTCTATGCAAGAACCGTCGTATATGCGAGCCTAGTTCGCGTTTAATCCTTCCGCGTTCATTGGTTTCTCAGTGAAACCACACATTGACCATTTTTTTTATTGCGCATAGGCGAAACGTATAGTAATTTTTCTTTCATAACTTAAGAGCCAGATATATAAGCTAACTTATATAAAAATTCCAGTTCAATACCTTTAGTATTCATAAAGGTATTGGCAATGCCAGAGCTCAATTGATTTTGATCTCTAAGAGAAACAAAATGTAGAAATGAAGAAGGTTCTTGCACAAATTGATATTTTTTTAAATAGAATCTTCGAAAGTAATATTGAATAAGTATCCTGAATACTCACGTAATATACATAGTTTAAATTGCAATTGCTCACGTTAAATACATAGTTTAAATTGCATTTCGATGATAACTTATTCGGAGGAAAAATACCCCGTTACCGTTCATTGGTTTCAATGTGAACCACAAATTTCTTGGAAAAAAAAACGCCAAATTTTTTACCTTTACATCTTGAAATATATTTAGCAATTTTCAAACCGAATCATGTATTGAACTTGAAAGGGTTAGGCTGTCGACGGTCAAATGTCCTCCCTCTGTTGTCGGGCGGAAGTTTGGAGAAGGGGTGACGGCTCCGACGCCGCACTCGTCATCTTAAGCTTGGCATTCACGAGAAGTGTAGGCTGTGCCATTTGCTCCAAGACCGGTTTTTTCCCACCCATTCAAGTCGAAAGATTAGGCACGTCATCCACGGATGTTCCAAAGTTTGTTTTGACATACCTTGTTGAAAGGGTTGAAAGTCCCGAAGTTACACCTACCCTTCTCCTCCTCCCTCACACGGTGGATTTCCGATTTTACATTCAACATGATCTAGACTCGTCGCGGGATCCCAATCTAGGAGAACCTTTGTTCTCCCGCTACCATCGCAGCGAGGTTCTCGAAAGGCCATTCAAACTATTCGGAATTCCAACATTTCCAATCCTCTATGTCAGTTTTCATCGGTTTCTAACAATGACGAAAGGATTTTCCTTTCCGTTTTCCAAAAATCTCAGAGTGGAACAGCGGGTGAATGCCTCTCTTTACCATGGTTCAGAATCAAGGTTCTTCCCCAGAAAGCCCTCGTGTTGTTCTAAAATTGGATTTTATTAATACTAAATTAAACCTATCAATAACCTGAGTATTAATAAACGGGAAATTGCCTAATATCCTATAATAATAAATAGCCCTATTAACACAAGATGCCTTACTTTATTTATACGATATCTTTATAATGTTGTGCGGCATTCAGAATATTCTAGCAACATCGTGGATATATCTTAGAAACATCTTGTGCTAATAGAGAGATATCGGATTCATGCAAGTTAAATTGGCACATTTCTGTTAATCATAAAAGACAACCTTATAAAAACGGAATTAAAGTGTTACACTTGAAGTCTAAATTCAGAAATCATTATAATTTAACCAAATTATTATTAATCAAACGGGAGGAAACCTACCTTACAAAGTGTAAGGTTAAAACAACACCAAATTAAAAAATTCACACACAAACTATTCTGAAATAGTTCACAATGAATGTTTGTTGGTTACAGATTGATTAAAGATTTCCTTGGTTAACGGTGATATCATGCATTCCTTAACGTAGATTGTAGGCTTACAGAAGAATTTCCAAGTAAAAATTCCTGAATTCTTAAAATGTCTTTCTTTTTATTTATTCATTTATAAACGTCTAACAATAGGGTTTCAGATACGGAAAGAATTTTTTTCGTATAAAAAATTTGTTTCTATTTTGCACATGGAATGCAAAAAACCTTCATAAAGATATTTCAATGAATATTAATGTCACTAAAAGAAGACTGTTTTATATTGCATTGTGCATTAATTATATCAACACTCTCGTTCGATATCGTTGCATTAAATTATACATAATAAATTGTACATGGTATTCTTTAGAATGCATTGAATACATCTTCGATGCTTATTTTATTAGAAGTTGAAGTATACAGGGTTCCCACTTATATCCGTTACACCCCCTTAACTTCGAAACGGTTACACCTTAGGCCATAAAGTTGGTGTCTATGTATAGTAAAAAGGCTATGCGCTACCCCCTATGAGACAACTTGCAACGCCATCTTTCGGCAAAATTTAAAATTAGCGGTCCTACTGCAGAAACGGTACAAGATGCGGGAAAAAGTCAATTACAAAGTTGCAGAGCGTTTTCGATTTAGTACGAAAAGACACCTTGAGAGCAATAATGCTAAGAACAAAACGTGTAAAATGCGCATTTGTTTGCTCGCAATTTCGGAAATTTTGACGTCATATGACACGAATAAATGGAGAAAATGTTATTTTTCGGGCAAGAAATGACCCAATTATACCTTTTCTTGTGGAAATAACTTAAACAGCAGGTGT
Organism: Araneus ventricosus; assembly: GCA_013235015.1. NCBI lineage: Eukaryota > Metazoa > Arthropoda > Arachnida > Araneae > Araneidae > Araneus > Araneus ventricosus. The sequence continues at coordinate 11,871 of BGPR01024111.1, read as the reverse complement.
ACGGACCTTTCCGCCAACATTGTAGGACGTATTACTGTCGCTTGTGTTCGCACACCAACTACATGCTAAAACGTGTGCAAAGTGAAATTTAAACAAGGACTCAAATCTGCATTGTAGATGACAGAGACCACATTGAACACCGAAAATAAAGGTATATTGTGATAACTAATTGTTTTTTTTATCGTTTTAACCCGTTTAGAGACGTCACAGTTTCGGAAATCGAGAAAAAACAAAGGTGCACTTTAAAAGTTCATTTCTTCGTATTAATGTGTACAAGGTACCTTTTTGTACTAAATCGAAGACGCTCTACAATTTTGTAATTGACCTTTTTCCCGTATCATGAACTGTTTTGGAGGTAGGACCACTAATTCCAAAATTTGCCTATAGATGGCGTTGTAAGTTGTCTCATCGAGTAGCGCATAACGTTTTTACTATACCTAGACACCAACTTTATGGCCTAAGCTGTCACCGTTTAGAAGTTAAGGGGGGTGTAATGGATATAAGTGGGAACCCTGTATATTCAGTAGCGATTATTTCATTCAATTCCACAATTTAACCTCAAATTAATTGTCGTATGTGTTAGACTATTTATAAACGAACGCTGTTAAGGAAAGCCTAATGAATTCTAAACCAGCTTTTGAATGCATTTCTTGCATTAAATATGAATGAAAACAATTTTGTCCGTTGGAAAAGTTACATATCGTATGGTTAAAGGCAATTTCTCTGTACAGAATAGCAATTGTATTTATTATCGTATTAAAGAAGAGAAAGCGGTAATTCTATACATAAACGCAAACAAACTTTGGAAATGTATTATGAAAGCATTATTTACACTATCAGTTCCATGGTTTCATTAAACTTCTCTCATTGTTAAAATTGGTTCTGTATGAAGTTTTGAGTAGTGAATATTGGACTTATAGTAAGGAATCGCACGCTGATATAGCTATTTTGTGAGAGGTAAAGCAAAGCAGTTGATAGATCAAATATTCTTTTATTAATTATTATTTAAACAATTAAAGTTTAATTTTATACGATAGCAAAAGACAAAATAAATAGTTTCAAAGCTTATGCCAACCCCTTTCATGTGGTTAAATTACTTGTTACGGGTCATTAAGCCTGCTTGGTTCGACGTATATCAGAAACCAATAAGAATTTCCTCAAAGAAAACCTTCAAAAACCTTCTGAAGCCGACAAAATGCTTGACTGAAATACGAAATAAACATTAGCAAGAGCAATTGTTTTCAACTTAGTTTCGATTTATACGGATATTTCTGTTTTAAAAGGTTAAGCGTTGCTATTTTAGCAATATGACAAAAAGATAAAGGGTTACAATTTAAATGTTTCCATAAGTTTAGTAAACAGTTAATATACATTTTGATATTTCATACTTAACCCATACTTTGATCGCAATTAATGTTCACTATAAAATCCCAAGCAACTATTACATTAAATTTTTGGATTATATGTCTGGTCACGAATTTCACTTGTTTCAACGATTCTTGGATTACAGTCGAGTCTCCATAATTCGAGGTGGACGGGACCGGGCCTACCTCGAACTATCGAAAACTCGAATTATCGAAAGCATAAAATTTAATAAATAAATAAATAGAAATAAAAGCAATTTTTAAATTTCAGTGTAGTATATTTAAATAAAAAATGTACTTGCATTTTATGACATAACTGCTGATAGCAACAGGTTAATTATATCTTAAAACAGTTGTCAATTGTTTTTTGTTTAAATACATTGCTCCTATATATCGATCTTATATATATCCCGTTTTCTTCGGGAGGGGGCATTTCTGCAGGTAGCTTCGGGGTGCGCAGTGGACATATGACCAGTCGAACAACAATAAACACCAGATGCAGTAATTTTTTCACGTGTTGTGTATGTGTGGGTCATTATTTGGGAGCTAAACTGATTTTTTTCACTAACTCGGATTTATGGAAAACTCGAACAGTCGAGACTCGAATTATCGAGACTCTACCGTATACAACAATCACGAATATAATCTTTTTCTTTTTCGAATGCATCTCTACTGGAAAAATGTGCCGAATCAATGAATGGAGAATACAATGCGTGTTGTTTATTTTTCTAACATATTTTTGCTCTATTCTCGAGATGATCTGTTGGATAGAAACTTTTAAACTATTTCTGCATTTTACTGATAATGTTTTTCTATATGGCGATATATAGATTGAGAAAAATAAGTTATAAAAATGGAATTCACCTTTTCATACTTATTAAATAATAGAATTCCCACTCTATGTTCACTACATGTTTCGTTTTGAAAATAACTAAATTCATTTCAAAAATGAGAATTGGACATGTAGCTGATCATAAACATGTAAATGAAAAAAAAAAAAATTCGCATTTTTTTTATTTTCAAGAAATTTGTGGTTTCACACCAATGAGCGGTAACGGGCTATTTTTCCTACGAATAACTTAATAACGGAATAGAATTTAATTTATGCATTTAATTTAGAAGTATATGTGAGTATTCAGGATATTCCACATTCATGAAATTCAATATTACTTTCGAAGATTCCATTTTAAAAAATATCAATTTGTGCAAGAACCCTCATCATTTTGTTTCTCGTAGAGATCAAAAGCAATTTAGCTCTTGCAATGCCGATATCTTTGTGAATACTAACGGTATACCACTGGAATTTTTATATAAGTTGGCCTATATATCTGGCTCTTAAGTTATGGAAGAAAAATTACGCTACTTTTCGCCCATGCGCAGTTAAAAAAATGCTCAATGTGTGGTTTCACTGTAAAATCCATGAACGAGAAAGAGATAAGGAGACACCTCAAGTATGGGGATGAAAACCTGGCGTATAAGTAAGCAGAGTCTCGCTTCCCGGTGGGATATAGTAATGGTGGGGATAGAATTACTCCTCGCAGGTGACAGATCGTACCTCCGTTTGAGGGGTCGTCGTATGAGCTTCTTGTAATAAGGGCCACAGTGCCCGATTGATTGTCGCGGCGGCCGGGTCATTTAGGTTTTCCGCATGCCTAGACTGGGCGGATTAATCCATTCGTTTATGGTTATTAAATAATAGAAAAAGTTGAAGTAAATTTAACATATGTAAACGAGTGGAGTATCATCGCTATCAGTATGATTTTCTTTTGAGAACTTTGTTTACTAAGGTAATAAAAATTATTTTTCATTATAAAAGTGTACTTATTTTCGCTATAATCTGATGAATTAGAGTCTTGTGAATTGAAACAAGAAAAAGAAAATATTTTTTTCGCCTCCGTATGCAAGATTTGACAGTATTTTAATCGTAAAAAAATCGACCTCTAGATTTTGGTCAGTTTAGTTTTATTAACGTCCCGTTTTGAAGCAACACGAGGGCTATTTAGGGACATGCCTCGTAATTTTGAATCGCGGTCAGATGACGAGGACTGAGCTGGCTCTCCCCCTCTCCAAACATCCGCGCCACACCAGCGGGAGGACGTTTGGCCACTACGTATGATTTAGCGTGCAACAGGCCCCATGCACGGCGGATCTTTGGTGGAATCGGGTTTCGAGTCTGTGACCCTCCGGTCCCGAGTTCGAGACCTTACCACTAGGACACCGCGGCCCCAAGCCTATTTTGAGACAGATCTCGTAATGTTGAACCGCGGTCAGATGACGAGAGCGACACCTGGGCTGCCACATATAAACTTCTGCGCCAAACCAACGGGAGGGCGTTTGGTCTCCCTGCGTGTGATCTAATGTGCGGAAAGTCCCATAAACGGCGGATCTCCAGTAGAATCGGGTTTCGAACCTGGAACCCTAAGGCCGAGACCTTACCACTAGGCTGCCGTGGCCTCGGGAGATTTTGACCATTCTACACGTTTAGACCTTCCTGATCCTCAAAAATACATTTTTGGAATTATGACCATGTGCCTGTCTCTATGTCTATGAACACGATAACCCCAAAACTCAAAAAGCTAGATGGATGAAATTTGAAACATGGTATCATAACCAAAGTAAAAATTTCTGCCCAATTTTGGACGAAATTCATCTAAGAAGTCTGTCTGTGTGCCCGTCCATTTGCGTGTGAACACAATACTGTCAGTGCGCCAAGAGAACTCTGCTTGCCGAGTTGTTTCGTTGATGGCGGTCGCTATAGCAACTGGTTATGCTAGAGAAGATCAATCTCGAGGAGAAACCCGACGGAAGTCGGGGTTTTGTTTTATTCTTGGCGCCAGTTTGAGGCGGTAAAAAGAGTACGTCATTCGTGAACTTCTACCGACTCGAAATGGATTCCTCTTCCAATAACCTGTTTCTATAACAACCACCATCAACGAGACAGCTTGGCGAACAGAGTCCTCGTAGCGGACGGACAGTAACTCAAAAACGCAAGGAACTGGATAGATGAAGTTTGGCATATCCTTTTATTACAAGAAATGTAAATTTGTACCAAATTTTGAACCAAATTAATCAGCTTGTTGACTGTCTGTCCATCTGGATATTCGTGCTCACTCAAAAACGCAGCAAGTTTGATGGGGGACTTTTTTAAAGATATTTTCACCAAAATTGTAGATCTCTTTTGTAATTCTTGACTGCATCCTTAGTGGGTGGATTGTGTGCTAGTTTCTCAGTCCGTGTGAAAATGATAGTTCATAATACAAGTAAGATAAATGGAAATTGGTATGCGATCTCGACATCAAAATTATAGATATATACCAAATTTTGGATCGAACTGGTGAGTAAAAATTAATAGTGCTTTCCCTGTTTAATGCATCTTCATATTTCTCTTTCGGTGGACATTTACGAATGAGAAATATAAAGCGAAAACCAATTTCATTTGATTGAGTGTGAAATTTCGTCTCCTTTGTTTGTGTCGAACAGTTTAAACTTTTCTATTAAAAACAAATAAATAACCCTCGCGATGCTTCAAAACGGGACGTTAATATGACTAAAACAAACTAAACTTAAAAGAAAAATGGGAATTTAATTCGCATCTTTTAAAAATCGAAACATTTCATATTAATTCAACGAACTGCGAACAGATTTGATGAAATCCATTAGCGTTGCTTGGGTGCTGAATTCGTACTGAAGCAGCTCACGTGTATTACGGTTAAGATAACGAAGTGAACGCTTTTGAGATAAGACTATCTAAGACTATCATATGTTAGATAAATTTAGACTGTTATCTCATTTGCTCACTAATTAAAATCCACGTTTTGTAATGAATCTCTTGTCAAGGCGAATACCGTAACTTGGTATCGCCTTTACATCTAAATGTGGAATTTTATCGATATTGGATAATTCTCACCCATTGTGGAAGGTGATAAATTTAGAGATGGATAATTTTATAACATACTCAATTTCATAAATATGTTAATTTTGAGAGAAAAGGAACTGAGGAAAAATCAGCCTTAACAAAAAAATTATATTTTTTTAATGAAAAATGTTACTATAAAACGTTTTGTTCTTTTGTAACGAAGCCCGAAATGAAAAGGATCGCCCACAGAGATTTATTACAATGAATGAAATATGTTAAATTAAAACAAAAATACATATTTAAACTAATAACACAAATAAAGGGATTGAAATCACATTCGATTTTTTCAAATTTAACGTGAAGCATTGAGGGAGGGAAAATTCTGCCATTTCTTCCATTATTTCGGAGGTGAATCAACTCATCTGGCCCTATGTTGTTTTGCTACAACTGTTTCCAACTTCTAAAAATCTTTTTGACGGTTTCTTGCGCTAGCAACATGCCGCCGGCCATTATCTTCCCACGTGTTTCGCCATCAGTTTATTTAAGTTGGAATAACGCCCTGTTTTGAAGCAACATATGGGCTGTAGGGCTATTTTGGGATGGACCTCCTACTTTTGAAACATGGTCAGATGTTGAGGACGATTCCTGAGATGGTACCACACCACATTAGCAGGAGGATGTTGCTTTTTTTAATCATGTAAAACCTTCAATTTTAGCAGTCAGATTTCTATATCATATGTCTAACAGCGAAAATGTTTCATTGAACCAAATATATGCAGTAATTTAATATAATACTTAAAAAAATACACATTTATATATTTTGTGTAATGCCTCATTCAAAAAAAATTTAAAAAAGAAGTCAGATTTAAAAAAAATAATAGTGATTTATTGTTAAAACTATGTTGAAACATTGGAACTTTCTGTTAACAAAAGACTTAATTATGCAGAAATGCTTCTTCACTTTTAAAATCGATTTGATTTAGAAAAGTAAGGATACCTAAAACTGGGCAAATTTTAGAGAATCGTTGTTTGGCCGTGGAAAGATTTTAGAAAGGGATTATTTTTATAAAATGAAATTTTGTGAAAGGGCCGTTTTTACGAATTTGAATTTTGTGAAGCGGCCGTTTTTGTGAATTTCATTTTTTTGAAGGGCCGTTTTTATGAAGTGGAATTTTGTGAAGGGGCCGTTTTCATGAAGTGGAATTTTGTGAAGGGGCCGCAAAACAGTCCAAATTTTGTCTGGAGCGACCCATGATATATGAATAAGTTACTATTAATGAAGAAGTTTGCGCATTGTTTGGAAAAATAATTAATCAGACATATTAATATTTTATTTAAAAAATTTTCCGAGGAAATTTAATTTTCAACCTTCCACTTCTTCTGACAGAACTTGAAAACAGCCTATTGAAAGACAAGACCAAGTGTTTTTATTAAAATGAATTAAATTATCAATTGTTTAAATAATTTTTTCATGGAATAACTTTCCTTCTTCTAGTAAAAAATTGCACCAAGTAAATGATTTTAATAATAAATTATTGAATTTTTCAAAATTAATTAAAAAAGAAGGGGAATTTGGTATAGATGCAAACATGAATTATGAATTGTGAAACCATTTATTTCAAGGGGCAAGAAACCTGATATTTTTTAGGTGAAATCTTGAAGCTTGAAATCATTCTTCAAAAGTTTTTACAAAAAAGGGATTAATCTTGTTACGATATTTTTAAGTTAAATTTTGTGTCAAATTTTTTATGGAGATAAAATTTGGGACTATGTTTGGGTTTTCATGGTTATTGTGAGAATCTAAATTGACTTGGAAAGAAGGATTTCCACACCGTTCATATTCTAAGCGTACCGAAATCCATCGTCTCCCTTGGTGACAATATTCAAGCGACTAAAACCCGATTCAAATATAATCGTTTAGATAATCTTCCCTAGTGATCCTTGATAGATGAAACCTCATGTGTCACAAACACTGACTTCGCGCACGTATGCGCGATTACTGTTTAAGTACGCTTTCTAGCTAACAGCGAAGTTTGGCGAACCCCTGAAAAGAAATTGTACTTCTTGTAGGTGGATTGGAAAAAAATTGCTTAAGTGCACTTTCTAGCTCATAGCTAAGTTTGGCGAACCCCTAAAAAGAAGTTGTACTACTTGCAGGTGGATCGAAAAAAAACTGTTTAAGTACACTTGAGAGACAATTAACAAAATTTTTGGAATTGTTAAACCATGGAGACAAGGAAAAAATTTTGTAAATATTTGGAAATTTGGTGGAATAGTCAGAGTAGGAAATTACGAAAGAAAACTGCTTCTTAAACAATTTTTATCGGTAATTCTGTACTTACATTATAATTTTGGTTGACATTGATTTCTATATTTATTTAAATACTTATATCATCACTATACGCTAGAAACAGGGATATATTTGATTATTTTTTTGTTATGCCATGAGACAAGCAAGGATTGAGTAAAAATCGGCTCATCAGCGTTGTTGCTGTTAGTTAGAGTCTTACAATAAGGACCAGATTTGTCCGTGCTAAGTCAAAAATGTAGTAAAAGTTGAAGGGCTATGATAAAATATAAAAAGTCATTTAAATTAGTCGAAGCTAAAGAATGAAGAGGGTGATACTAAACTTCAATGATGATATAAATTTCTATCTATAAGACTTCATATTCAAATTCAGTGGTGTAATTAATTGAGGATTAGCGATGCGGTTGTTTCAAAAAGGAGCAAAATATATTTTCTTCAAATTTATTGTTTACATAAGGAAATATCTTTTCCTCCAGAGAGAATGCTTATTTAAAAGTTTTTCCTCAGATTAGTTTTACTATTTTGGCATAGTTCAAGCAAATGCATTAATTCAACTGTATGCATGCATATTCACTGTATTTGATATTAGACCAATAGAGCAATTGTAAAGGGATGACTTTGAGAACTTAATACATACACCGATAAATACGACTTATGATGCACTGTAGACCGTAGAAAAGCCAGGTCTTTGTTTCAAGGGCTTCTATCAAGATTATTAGATTAAAATATAAATTAAGTATTATATCTTAGCGGACGGACCGTAGCTATTGATTGCTGGTAGTTTTTGATGGGCGTTTTGGATAGTAGCTTACCTTTGTATAAAAAGATGTATTAATTTAAGATTATGTCTTATGATATCAGTTATTTATAAGTAATAAAGTATATATAATAATAAAGTTATAATATGGCTTTATAATATAATTATATAGTAAAGTATATAATATAATAATAAAGTTATTTTAAATAAGTATTCTAAAGAAGTATTAATTAAAGATTATGTCTCTTATCATATTAGTTATTTATAATCTACTATTAAGTAGTTTTGAACCTTCTACATTTTCCTATTTTCCTTGTTCAAAGCATTCAGAATATTGTTTAAGTAGTGGTCCAATAATTACCTTTGGGCCCCCAGGTGGTTTATGTTACAGTCGTCATATTGATATATATATATATAGTTGTCATTTCGAATTTCGACATTTTCCTACATAGATAGCAGGAATTCTCAATGATTAATCATCTGTATTAGAAACTCGTTGACAGTGTCACGTCATGGTGGAAGACGTTTGCTCGAAGGCTTGTTACTTGCATTATTGTCACTAGCCCTGGGTCTTCGCATTATTAACCGATTGGTCTTGAAATGCAGAGATTGTTCCCTGTTTGCTTAGAATGCGATCAACAAAGGTTTGTGAGTCTGGTTTGATTATCTTTTGCCTAATTTATTTAAAGACCCATAAACGCACTTGAAGGCTGGGGAGAAGGTTTCAAATACCGGCAGCGATTGCTGTCTGGAATTTTACTGTCATTTCTGTGAATGGATAACAACTGTTAATTGTTAGAAAACTTGGATATGTTTTTTTCTGACGGTGGTGTCAACTGTTAATTGTTAGAGAATTTAGATATCTTTTTACTTTCTCGTATACGAAGTATACAAAGATAAAGTATTGTAATCGTCAAAAAATTCGAACTCGAGTTTTTGACGAATCTCCACGTTTTAGACCTCCCTGAGTCCGAAAAACACAATTTTAGAATTATGTCTATGTGTCTGTATGTCTGTGTGCCGTGAACATGATAACTCGAAAGCTATTAAAGATAAAGGGATGGAATATGGTATGTGAATTTGACACATAATTTGTAGGTTTCTATCAAATTTTGGACAAAATCCGTCTTGGGGAAGTCTGTCTGTCCGCTGTCATACGAACACTATAACTCAAAAACTTGAATGGCTAGATGGTTAAAATTTTGTACAGAGTTTAATCATCATGAATGTAGGTCCGTATAAAATTTTGGGCCAAATCCATCAAAGGGTTGACGGTCTGTTGGTCTGTATAATTTACTTTTGAAGAGAATCCGTTATCTCCACGCGCATGCGTACTGGAAGCAATCTTCTGTGCACGCGAAAGGAAAGGAACGGAATTTCATTACGGAGTAGCGAATTACGTCAGTTTGTCCTTGAGCCGGTAAGAGTGGAAGTGTGTGATTACATGCATTTTATTCGGTACGCATCTCTTTGAATTTGATTCTATACCTAGATATTTTTCAATCACTGTAATGAAAAATCTTCTGATAGTCATTGGATTCTGGGTAACAGTAGGTTCGAATTTTTTTAGCCACGCGGGGGAAGGGGAAACGGCACCTTTTTGGGGAAGTATACGAGAAAGTTTGGGGGAGAACACTCCCGCTGGTTTTCTGATGGTGGTGTAGCATTTTATGGCTAAGCTAGAAATGACTTGTAGCTCTTTTTGTGTTTAGTATTTAAGTTGGTATTGGCCTCTTATTCAGAACGGGGAGCACTGAACTCTTTGTAGAAGCTGTCTTCATGAAAACTACGATGAGAACATAAATAATTTTTTGAAACTTGCTTATTTTTAGAATATTCAGCTGAATTTCGTAACATTGTTCAACCAACTAATAACAATGAAAGCTGCTAGTATTAAATCTTCTGAAATGATTGAAAGCAGATATTTTTATTTATAAGGATCAGTAATAATACAATTGTTTTTTAAATCCTGTATATTATTATAATTGTAATAAAAACAATTGTTTATATGCATGAGTATATTCCTCACATAAGTGCTGGATAAAAAGCTATAATATTTTGTACGCGTGATAAAACACAGACGTTGTGCTATTTTAATGACAACATTTTAATATGAAGTTTTAAGGCAAGTGACAGTTATCTTGAATTAAAGAGTTATGGGATTTGAAGCAACAAAGGCTGTTATCTCTTGGTGACAGTTATTATACAGTTGGATAGAGCTATTGAATTTATTTATTTATTTACAACCCGCCCCGGCCCAGCCTACCCAGGAGGGTGTAAGGCCTTCCACAGGCCGGAGGGGGAAACATAAAACAAAAGAAATGAACTACATTAAAAACGAGTTTACAAAGAACCCCAAGGGGTGAGCAGAACAAAGAGCTATTGAATGTTGGGATGATGTAAATATGAAATTTGACAAAAACAGAAAACAAACCTTTTCTTAAAGTTTTAAGAACCGTTATTATTGGCAGAGGCTACCACAAAACAAAAGAATCGATTTAGAAAAACAAACGCCTTGCTGCGAACAAAGTAATAAATCGATAAATCTAAGAAATCCATTTATTTGATGGATTTATGGAAGAGGATTTATTAATGCATAATTTTATTAATCAATATTTCATGCAGCAGGTGTTCAGGCGAAACGAGTTATCCATTGTTTAAAGATATTACATGAAAAAATAATAGGGAACATCATGCCGAGAGACGCGTAAAAATAATACAAGTTATAGAAAAGTATGCAAAACACACTTAAAACCATTTTATAACTAATAGCGAATTGCTTGCTAAGTTTTAAAAATATGAAGAAAGCAAATAGTAGTTAATATCATTAATCATTTGTAGAAAAATTATTTGGAGCAGGGAATCTTCTGTTTAAAAAACGAAAGAGATTTTTTTCTGAGTACTCGCTAACACTTTGGATTTTCAGATACCTTCTAGTCATGACAGTTTTCCAATAAATGCTCGCTAAATAAGGCAGTCTAGAATATTTCTCACAGGCAAAAAATGAAGCTACTGGAACGTTACATTTTTTGCCGTTTTTTCGTAGTGTTTCATAGACATATATGAAATAATAATCCCTTGAGATAAATCGTTATTTATGCTTACGTCAGGTGGAATTTTAAAAGCGAGTATGGTCTAGAGTCATAATAGTTTTATAAACATAATATAAAAGTTGTTGCGCTTAGGAAGTGCTATTACAGTTTGCAAAAAAAGTAGATGTCTCTGTTTTTGTCTTGTTTCCATATTCAGTCTTGCGTTAAGTTGGAGGGTTGAGTTATGCTAAATAAGAAGTTGAGCTTTCCTTTATGTCATGCAGCTTTGAAAATAATCCACATTTTACGCTTCAAACGTCCGATGTCATAGATTTATATTATCCATAAGTGTCCTCAAACATATATGAATAATACAATGCTAAAAAACCAAAACTATATATCTCAGGCTCGATAATTTTATGATATTTGAATTTCAGACATAGTCTGTTGAGGTGAATGCATATTTAAACGATTCAAGTACTTATTTATTACCATGAAAGCATTTTGGATTAAACTTTTTCTTAACATTTGAAGCACGCAGGTATTGCGTAATA
>BGPR01024109.1:11604-23581 GCA_013235015.1 Araneus ventricosus | reverse complement strand
TTATCAACCATAATAAAAAAATCGTGATAAGATACAAAATTATGATTAATCAAATTCTTGTTCAAAACGTTTAAAAGCACGTGTCTATGAAGATGTGGAGAGGTAGTTTTGAAGTGGACAGTGTGAAAAATAAAAACAATACAGCAATGAATTGCGATGAAGACGAAGATGATGAAGATGGAAATGATCATGATGCAAAAATCAACAAACCTTCGTATGATGAAATGCTAAAATTCATTAATTTTAATATAAAATTATTTTTAATTGAAAATACAGTGTATTCCCGGACAATGTTTTGTTTTATTCTTGTTTTCCTTGAAGATTTCTTTTTGATGAGTAAGATATATAACAAATAGATATTAATTTACAAAATAAAGGTGTGATTAATTACTTTTTTAATAATATTTAGTGTTTATGAATTTAAAATCTGTTTTGTGTAGTTTAAAGTATTTTAAAAGGTGAATCTATTTAAAGAATTTTCCATATAACGAACTTTTTTCTCGGGATTTAGCGACTTCGTTAAATAGAGGTCCGACTGTATTTGCAGTGATAAACATTATTTTTGCTTTCTCGTATGAGAAGTACATAAAGTATTGCAATCGTCGAAAAATTAGACATTTAGATTTTGACGAACCTCCACGTTTAAGATGTCCCGAAAAAACATCTTCGGAATCATGTCTCTCTATTTCCCAACACGATAGCGTAAAAATGGAGCGAATGAGTTTTGGTATGTGATCTTTACACTAAAACTGTTGATCCGTATCAAATTTTGGACGAAAACCGTCAAGGGGAAAGCTGTCCATTCAAATGCGATAAATCAAAATGCAAGGAATTAGCATTAACCTTCCAGCGGGGGCGTGTATTCAAGAACCGTAACTAGTATTACGTATTTATATCGTGTTGTTTCACAAAAATTTATGCAACTTTTACTTATGCAATCTGTATTTATTAGCCGTATACTAAACAAAGATTATATAAATAGAAATTATATCATCTTTATATAAATAGAAATTGCACTTAAATTTATAAAAGAACGATGTAAGAATGTAATAAGACGAACGATATAGGTATATAGTATATACGCGAGGCCGTTTGAAGGTTAAAATTCGACCTCGCGATTTTGATGAATCTCCATTGCTCTCAAAAACTCAAACAATCTCAAAAACTCAAACAGCTAGAGGGAATTAAATCTGGAAGATGTTTTTATTGATTTTATTGGTTTTATTGATTGATTTTATTGTTTTTATTGGTTGCTTTTCTCGTGTTTGAAAGATGTTTTTATTGTTTCTATTGATTGTTTTTTATCGTCTTTGGCAAATGTTTTTATCGTCTTTGGCAGATGTTTTTATTGATCTTATTATTTTTATCGTCTTTGGCAGATGTTTCTATTGATTTTATTGCTTTTATTGATTGTTTTTATCGTCTTTGGCAAGATGCTTTTATTGATTTCATTGTTTTTATTGATTGTTTTTATCGTCTTTGGCAGATGTTTTTATCGCCAGAATTATAGGTATGCATCAAATTTTGGACAAAAGGTTGACTGTCCATCTGGTCTGTATATTCGTGTTTTGTGAATGTTATAAGTCAAATTCGCAACAAGTTAGATATGTGAAATTTGGTACGTGGCCTTATACCAAAATTGTATATCTGTATCGAAATTTCGACCGAATGGTTAAAGAGAAGAGGTCCAAAGTGCATATTCGAATCTCATTACTATATGACGAAGGTAAACAAAAAACGCGCCATATTGTGAAAGTATACGAGAAAACCGGCGCAGAAGATTCCCGATGATTAATATTTTAATCGTAAAGTAATGGGAATGAGATATGACTGTAGTTAAATGAGAATACTAGAATTCAGCAATTGAATTCTGTTCTCAAGTATTTGGTAGGAGGATAGGCTACCACCTTTTCTAAAACTGAGACATTCGTTCCAACATATTTTGCCGAGGTGGCCTGATCTCGTCTTCAAAACCGGAGGATTCCAGGTTTGAAACCAGATTCTGTGTATGTAGACATGGTGCACATTAAGTTTAAAGTCGAGGGTAAAATGTTCTCCCCGAAGGTGTGGCTTGGAAGTTTGAAGAGAGGAGTGCCCGTTCATACCCAGATAGCAAAGAAGGTTGCGGAAAGGTTGCCATTTCACTTTTCATAGGCTGTCCGCGAAAGCATTTCCTCGCAAACCGTTTCCGAAACCATTGCCGCAAGGTTTACATAGGAAAGCTTTTTATGAACTACCTCACCGACAAGGTTTGTACGATAAGTCCGCGAAAGCATTTTCGATCAAACCGTTTCGGAAACCATTCCCGCAAAAATTGACGTAGGAGTGATGACTTTTTATGAACCACCTGTCCTATCGTTCGTAGCCCCGTCCGATATAGTGGTTATTGCGTTTGCCTTCCAATTCTATGAACGCAAGTTCGAACCCCCGGCTCGGAGGAATGTGAAGTTTTGTCATAATCTACTACGAAATCATACAAGTAAGTTCAATTAAAAATTAGGTTAATCAAACTAATAATTAAGCTTTGCTGAATTAAGATTCCTAATAGATCTACTTAGTTGACATTTCAGATAACTCTAAGTTGAAATAAGATGACCTGAGAAGAAGAGGAATAAAAAAGGGGGTTGGATCCCTCTGTATAAGTACGGCCTTGAAGAAATGGGGGGGATGGCTGTTCCCCTCTGTAGGAGTACGGCTTCGGAAGGGGGGTTCCTTTTTCCTCTGAAGGAGAGCTCTTAACAACTTTTGAAAGGCCTGAAACAAGCTTGAGGAAAGTCTGAAACAAGCTTGTAATAAAAGCTTGGGGAAATCTTACTAAAAACCTTACAGAAAACCTTGTTTCTTGTTGACTAGCGAACCTTTCCGCTATCTTGCCGAAAGGTTCAACCCTCATGGAAACCTTTGTGACAACCCTTTACCCTTGCTGACGACAAGGTTTTCAAAACTTTTTAGACAAGCTTTCTTTGCTATCTGGGTATGCCTTCCTCGTAATCTGATAACGTTTCAAAATTATAAGGTCCGTCCCAAAAGTCCTCCTGTTGCTTTGACACGGGACTTCAATATAACTAAGTTAAATCTAAAGTAAACTTTAAACAAACTACCCGAAATAACCGCCCCGTAGTTTTTAATTGAGAAGTTAACCTAACGAATCAATCAATTGTAAAACACAATGTTTAAACCTCTTTAAAGGTTCCTACTTAACAGGATCTCTGAAGAACGATCTCGCATCCGCGTACTGAAATGTAAATATCACGTATGTATACTTTACAGATGCATTTAAACCATTAAACCGACTTCACATCGGCTGACCTTAATCCAGGTTTGCACAGATGAAATCTCGAGTTAACAACAACGATCCTGACAAACCTGCTCGGTCTTCAGAGACGAAGAAGCACATTTCAAGAACAATAAAAATACAAAAAAATCGTGTTCCACATCAAGTTTGGGTTTTGGTTTATTGCACTCGAGAGCGTTGTTACATGAATTTTCGATCGAGAATCAATTATTAATGGTCTCTATTTCAATAGTTTATTTTACAAAGGACGGAATCGAAAAAAATAAATAAACATTCGGTAATTGCTACTCTGAAAATGTTTTCGAATTTTTTTCATTCTTTCGTTTATTAATTTGAGAAGAAAGAAATAATTTAGTCTTTTTTCCCCGAGAGGTGCCTCGTCACGACTTCTTTTTTGCTCGTTTATTTGTTTACTTTCGGTAAAAAAGTTTCACGCCCGACTGGATCGAGAGTTGAAGAAACGCCCTTTTGACTTCCTGCAATAGTGAAAATCGTTTGCAATCATTGTTTACCGCCGAGTTGTTCCATGTCATTTTATAGCTCATCTTTTTTTTTTTCCTTCTCCTCCTTCTTAAGGTAACACAATGAACTTGAAATCCTTTTTTTCCTCCCAATTAAGCTGAAATGAAACGTCCGAAACCTGTTTGTTTAAAATTCAACATTCATTTTTACCCCTTTTTTCGGTTTGTTATGAAGCTAGTGAATCTGAAAAATTATTTTTATATTCTGTAAAGATAAGATATGAAGAGCGTAGGCCAAAGATTTTAAGTGCGAGTATCTTTTGATGAAATATTGAAAACTGTTCCTAAGGGCGCATACTTACTGATGAAATATTGAAAACTGAACCACAGTGCCTGTACCTCTTGATGAAATATTGAAAACTATACATAAGTGCGGATACTTGTTGATGACGTATTGAAATCTGTACCTAAGTGTGTGTAGCTTGGGACGAAATATTGAAAACTGTATCTAAGTGCGTGTAGCTCGAGATGAGATATTGAAAACTACATCTAAGTGAGTGTAGCTCGGGATGAAATATTGAGAACTATACATAAGTGCGGATACTTGTTGATGACGTATTGAAATCTGTACCTAAGTGTGTGTAGCTTGGGACGAAATATTGAAAACTGTATCTAAGTGCGTGTAGCTCGAGATGAGATATTGAAAACTATATCTAAGTGAGTGTAGCTCGGGATGAAATATCGAAAACTGTACCTAAGTGCGGGTACCTCCTGATTAATATTGAAAATTTCATCAAAGTGCTGGTAGTTTGGCGTCCAAAATCGAATCCGTTGCGAATCGCGAATTTTGGGAAAATGTTGTATTGGATCATTTTTTTGTTTTCTGCAATGTTTTGTGAAAACAGCTATATCTCAAAATGTTGTTTGGAGTTGGTTCCTTAACACATTAATACTTCCAGTCTATCATGAGTATTTCACATTTGCGTCTCTGATCAGGTGCACCTTTAGCAGCTGCCCAGTAACCGCACGGCATCTGCATTGCAGAAAATCTTAATATAAATCAAAGTCATTGTGGGTATGCATGTTTGTTTGCATGTATGCATGTATTTGCCATATCTCCTCCTAAACTACCGCACCGATTTCAACCAAACTCTGCACACTTATTAATTAAGACAAGGGAGGAAAATTATTTTTCCAAAAAAATTATTTTTACACCATCTTAAAGTTCAAAATTTTATCTTTTTAATGATACCACTTTTATATCTGTGACATTTTTCCTTCAATTTTTATTAATTTTTCAAAATTTAATAATTAGTTGATTATACGCAGGCGATTTTGAAATAAAGCAAATTTAATGATACTCAGTTACTAGGCCACGGTGTAATCACTTTACCATTATTTTCTGATGTTTCTGTTTTGTTTTTTTCAAGTATCTGTAAGCGTATTTAATTTTATGCCTGACAAAAAGCATGACTGCAACATAATTATTGTATATCAGTGTATGATACCAGGTAAGTGGCAACAGTAAGATGTTACGCTACTTTGAATTTGATTTTTAGAAATAGTCGAGAGAGAGACGATTACGAGAAGTGATGAGTACGGTACGATTGAACGAAGTTACGTTGTATGCAGTTACGAAGTGTAATGGTTGTGCGAAATAAATGTCTGTTTTGTCTTAGAAGAAGTCTTATGAATGTCAATCGAGAAGCCAACATATCGTTTCGCAATGTTTTCATTGGATCTAAAAGAATTCTAAAGCTTATTTAATCTTAATATAAATAAAAGTCATTGTGGCTGTGCATGTGGCTATATATGTTCCACATCTCCTCCTAAACCAATAGACTGTTTTCAACCAAATTCTGCACACTTACTGTTTAAGACAAGGGGAAGACACTTATGAACTTTTCTAAGTCCAAAAGTTAATTAAACAGTCAGTTAATTAGAAATTAACCGAAACCGTTTATCCGCAGTTACTTCGGAGCAAATTGTCCGACAAAAACTACCTTATACCATCTTAAACTTTAAAATTTTACCTTTTCAACGATACCAATTTTATTTCCGGGCAATGTTTCTTTCAGATTTTATTAATTTTTTAAAAAATTTTAAAAATTGATTACTTGCAGACGATTTTGAAATAAAGAATTTTTATAGATACTTCGTTGCTAGGCAACGATCAGACTTTGAACTAATTTCTTTTTATTTCTGTAAATATTTTATACAAGAAGTGAAAGATCGCTGTCAACTTTTAAATGTCCAAAAGTTAATTAAAACTTTAGTTAATTAAAAATTAAGCAAGATTTTGCGTTTTTCCGTGATATATTTCGAAAGTGTTATTTACAATAACTATTTTTATACTATACTAGCCTTTGTACCCGCGGCTCCGCACGCGTTTATCTGTTCTATGCATATGAAAGAAAAAGAAAAACGCATATGCTTTTATATCGTAGAGTTTTCGAGTTTTAATATACAAATCCATAAGAGCTTTTAGTACCCTCAATCCTAACTAATAATACCTAATCAATTACTATTTTAAAGGTTTCGAATAAACGATATTTTTGTCTCACCGTTTGGAGCATATATGTAAAGATTTCTTGGAGTTTTCATTTAGCATCGTACACCCATCCCAAATGATAAGTTTGCAATTTGTTGGACAATCGCCTCATCAGACTTTTTGCTTGTATCGCAAATAGGATTCTGAGTGTGAGCGAAAGCAGAGATAATTGTAATAGGGAATGTGCTATGCAGTAACCATCCAAAAGACTGATAGCTATTCTTGATTGAGCAAGGGCAAGAGCTATACAGTGCTGTTCAAAATTATTAGAACGCTAATAAAAATTGTACACTTTTTATTATAGAAAATAAATTTATTTATTTTATATCCCAAATATATTAATTTTATTTATTAGAAAAAGCTTCGAATAACTCAAACTTTATAACAGAATAAGTCAGAACAGGATCATTTTTTCATATAATTCTAAATTATGCTTTGTTCAAAATTATGCGAACGGTCAAAATCTTACAACGAAAAAATAACATAACAATTTTTCAAAATAAAATATAAGTGTTTAATGTTTATCTGGACTTTCTTTGGCCACAATCACTGCTTTGAGTCTTTGATTGAGGTTGTCAACCAGTTTCTTCGCTGCCTCCTGGTTGATACTGCGCCATTCATCCCAGATTCTCTCAAAATATTGATTTTTACTTCTTCTCTCTTTAAAAGGTAATTTCTGATGCAAAACTGACTATAAATTTTTGATGGGATTAAGGTTTGGGCTTTGTGATGGCCACTCCAGTATCGTAATCTTTTGTTCTGATAAATAATCTTTGACAATCTTTGGCGTGTGTTTTGGGTCATTATTTCTTTGAAAGATATACCGTCGACCTACACTCAAATTTCTGATGGATTTCTTCAGATTCTGGTAGAGGATGCCGACGCACATACTGACAGTCATTTTACCATTTTTTCATCACAATTTAACCAACACTTTTAGAGGAAAACATCTCCATACCATCATATGTCTTCCTCCATGTTTTACTCTCTGTGGGATATTCATCTGTCGATGCGCATAACCTGTTCGTCGCCACACTGTTTTACTCTTTTTTGATCAAAAAAGTTCATATTTGATTTCGTCTCACCATAAAAAGCTTTCCGAGAATTTTAAAACCTTCGAAATATGTCCTTTTGCAAAGGCCAATATTTTTTGCCGTATTTGCTATGTTTTGTTTTGAGATGTATGGTCTTTTTTTTTTTATATATATACAGATGATCAATCCTGTGTTCTTGATTCTAAGACGAACCGTTAGAGCTGGCAAATTCAATTTCAAGTCTCCACTATCTCTTTTTACGATATATCATTCTTTTCCTGTACCAATCTTACAATCAGGGTCTTCTCTTGCACTTATTTTCGGTTTTCGGCCTCACCATCCCTTGTTTTAGATTAATCCTGTCGTCTCATACGTCTTTCACAAATAGTAGATGCCCGACTCCGACGGTTTTTACTTTTTGCTAGATTTTCATGCGATACCCCATCCTTCCCATTTCATTGATGCGGTGGCGATAGTCAACAAAAATCTCTAAACTCTTGGGCATTGTTGTCGACTTGACTGCTCCAGAGATAAAAAATAATTAATTACCAAATAAATGATCCATTAATTTTCTTAAAATTTACTAAAATAAAACAAATCCAATTCGAATTCACTTGAAGATAACCTTCGTCATCAGCCGTTCGAATAATTTTGAACAGCTAAAATATACTCTTTAAAACAATAATCTCTTCTAAGAAGTAGTGATATTTCATGAAATAGCTAAAACTTATATGCATTTATCGAGGATGAAATAAGCTATCAGAAAATCAAAACAAAATAGTAAATTATAAAGTTTTTTAAACTTTATGAACGAAAGATCATAATTATTAGAACGGACTGTGAAAATATTAACAACATTGAATGACATTTAGATTGGATTTCAGTAAGGATCAAATTAATTAAAAAATGTTGTTTCATTTCCACATGAGACTTCAAGTAAGAGAGGTTCACCGTTCTCTTCAGTAATCAAATTCCCATTATTTCATGCACTGTTGGCTCTTTTGTTAGTTAAGGTTTGTTTGTTCCCACCATATCTTGTAAAATATTCACATCCGAGTTCGTAATATGTTACAAATATTTTATTTAAGCATCATGTATTGTTTTGTAGGCACGGGTTGTGCACGCTATAACAACTTTTTTCCACTAATTTAGAAACATCTTGATATCAACTGCTAATAAAAACCAACAATTACAAAATTCAGCACCTCTCAAATAAATATTCACTATTCAAGATGCATCATGCTCACGATGGAATATCAACGTGAATAATTTTTAAAAATATTTTCGGTTGAGTTTATATTTTTGTGAAAATATATGAAATATGTGCTTGGTTCAAATTTTGTGATCCGCATTCACATCCTACTATATTAAAAGACTTGATATTTAAGTGATAAAACAGTAGTGGGCAACAGGGAAAGTTATTCATGAATTCTATACGAAGGTAAAAGGATACCAACAATTTTTAGTTAGAAAATTTAAAGCTAAAAGGAAATGAAAGTGGAATTGTCCAAAGAAGGCAAATCGAAAGATTAAAAAGTGGTAGGTAAAAATAGGTTTAAAATGACAGCAAACAAAAACGTTATAAATTGTGTTTAAAATAATTAATTAATAATAATTAATAAATAATAGTAATAGATAATAATTAAATAAATAATAATAATAGATAATAATTACATAAATAATAATAATTAAATAAATAAATTTAAATAGTTAAATAGTGGTACGAAAATGGAACAGGTGTGGCTATGAAGGTAATTTTTTTTTATACTTTTAGGTGGTTCAAAATTATTTTTGTACGATCATATGCTCTGAAGTTTCTGCGGAAAAAGATTAAAAATCACCCTTTTTACCTCCGCAAGCAAGTTTTTAACAGCAAAGTCCATCCTTCCAAGTGTGAAGAAACATGTGTGCCAAATTTCGTTCTAAACAGAAATTGCATGTTTCAGATATAGATTCATAACATAATATTTGGATTTTGAGCTCTATTGGTATGACAGTAATTGTTAATGGGGAAAAATAATACCTGAAGTATAGATATTACGAAGGCAAAAAAAAAAAAAAAGAGACCATAAACCTGTAGTTAAAAAATGCAAAGGTGAATGAAAATTTCTTTTTTCGCCTTTGATGCTTTTTAAAACCCGGAATACCAGAAACCTTAAATTTAAGAACATATTGATTACCTGATTATCGAGTGTGCACTCGACGGAATGCCAACGCGGATTTAAAAACAATTTGGACGAATTTTAGTTTTTGTTTAAACATTTCTAAATCTAAGAAGCTAAAATCGCGTGATCACAAAAGCAAATATCCACAGAAAGCAACTTAAGCTTAGCATTGGTAAAAGTGCGCATGTAATCAAGCAGTTAAATATAAAAATCTGAAGAGCTGAAATCACGTGATCACAAAACCAATGGTGGAAATAGTCACAGAAATCAATTTAACTTTAAGAGCACGAGTGATTAAACAGAGAAATATGAAAATATGTAACCTTTTAATCATTCACGTGCTTTGCATTTTGAAAGATATTGGAATAAACAAGGTATTCTTACAAATTGTATTTAAATTAGTTTCCAACATTGATTAAAAAATGAGAGAAAAAAGTCACCCAGAAATAGAACAGGTGTCACTGAAAAGCTTGCTACAATGAAGACCCTGCGTGTCCTAGCATAATTATTGTAAAATCTCTGTGTCTCTCTCTATATATATGAATCAGCTTTATTTTGCTTCTGATGCTTTAACTTACAGAATGAAATTTTTTAGCCTTCAAACGATATTTTCCTTCAAATAAAACTTACAAAGAAAATTATAAAAGTGCATAAATAAACAAATAAATAATACTTGCAAAATTAAAACAAATATAATTATTCTAAAAACAAATTAGATTTAATATTATTAATAAAGAAATTGTGGTGTGACATCTTAGGACTATGGACATAAAAAAAGACAATGCTATGAATAAATAAAAATCTTTAGCATATTTCCTTTTAATGCTTTCACCTTAATCAAGAAGGAATAACATTTTTGGGTCCTGAACCTTAGTCTACTTTATTTTCAGGTACGATGCGTTAGAATAAAACGCTATTTGTAGGCACTGTGCGAGCGAATAGAACGTATTTGCAAGTATTGAATGAAACGTTATTTGTATGCACTGCATGGTCACATACAAATACAGCCGATGAAACGTTAATTCCAGGTACAGTAGTAACGGATAAAATGTCATTTACAGGTATTTTCCATTCTGTTAACTTGTACATTCGTGTTTTCTTGTTACAATCCTATTTATAAGTGTATTATATCAGTGTAAATGTGTATTTTATTTTTTATTATATCAGAATGTATTTTGTTTTTATTTTCCTTTCAGTAAAATAATCATTTTTTTTAAATATTATTTTCTTTTCGATATGTATACGCCCCCCCCCCATTCAGTGTTATAACGCCCCCTAGGGGGGCACTCCTCACAAGTTCAGAATAGCTGTCGTATGCTGTTTTCACATTGTAAAGTGGTATTTACATAATGAGTGACAAGAGTCCAGCAAAGTCGCATCTTAGGTATATAAATGAAATTTGAAAGGTAAAAAAAAAATATATATATATTCATTGATTTAAAACATCAATCAGTTTTTTTTAAAAAGCTCCTAGCATTTTGATATTATTGATTGGTTTCTGCAACCAACGATTTAAATATAGTTCTTGAAAATTTCAGTGCCGGGCATTTTATTTACAGCGATACAAAACAACGGTGAAAAAACGGATGCAGTATTAAAATAGCAGCTATAAAAAAATATTTTCTACATTCAGTGATCGTAAAAATCTTTATAAGTAGCAAAGCTTCAGTGTCAAGTTCCAAAATAAGGCTTCGTAACGAAAAAAAGTGTAATCAGCTCTTGTAATTGCGGTTGCTTATCAGAAAATACTGTTAGATTGTAACCACAACGAAGATAACAGGCATGTGGGGAATAAATCCTCTGTTTTGTAAACAATTCTGTAATAAGGAGTAAACAATGATAACGGGTGGCGTCGAAGCACGTTGGAAAGATAGGCAACATGTAAATGTCAATAAGGTTGCTTTCCTTTCCCATAAAGCTAAATATTTGCGTTCCATCCATCCAACTTTATGGTCTAGGTTTGCCGTTTTTTCTTGCTCAAAGTTAGATTGATTTTCAAAAAAAATCAAGGTATTCAGTATTTAGTTACAGTGAAACCTTTTCGAACGGCCACCCCTACATAGCGGCCACCCCTCTTAACGGCCAATTTTTCGTGGCACGGATTTTTCGGCCCATAGACCTAATGTTAAAATAACCCCTAGCAACGGCCACGCAACCCCTCTGAACGGCCGCCGGGTGGGTTCGTCCATACCATTTAACAAAAGCATTGGTTCGAGATTTACATTTTAAACTGAAAAACGAGCTTGAAAAAATGGGTTTTTTCCAAGAAGGGCAAAAACTTAAAACAGTTACAAGTTGTATCCTTTTTTCCAAAAAATGTAAAAAATTATTAAATAAAGTACTATTTTCTCTTTAGATAAGTCTCAAACTTCATTTTAAATAAGAAATATGTATCAGACTTGTTTATATTATCAGTTGTAATTAACAAGATTTAACAAAGATATTAACTATAAATTAATTAGTCAAAAATT
>BGPR01024109.1:0-11204 GCA_013235015.1 Araneus ventricosus | reverse complement strand
TAATTTAAAAGAATATATTTAATTTAAAATGGAAAAAATATGCTTTTAATTTAAAAGAATATATTTAATTTAAATTGGAAAAAATAAGCTTTTAATTTTAAAGAATATATTTAATTTATTATTGTTAGAACTTTCATTATCGTTTTGTAAATTTTCAAGTAAAAATTCTCATAAATAATTAAGCGCGATGCTGTTAAAGAAGTGAATTTTATTAATTACAGCACACTTAATGCCATAAGTCAATTACTAAAATTCCTCGTAACCTCAACTCAGCGATTGTTTGCAGACGATATTTATTCTAATATCCAATATCAAAACAGAATAAATACCCCGAAGTTTAAATTGGAGGAACATTTTCCTATGAACAGAATAATTATATATATATTAAATTTTATTAAATATGCATAGAATTTATTAAATATTATTACTCTCTTTTTTATATTTTTTATTTCATAAACTGAATACGAAAATCAATTTACTTAAATAATTGAAACAAAAAGAATTCCTGAATAATGAATAATATCAAGGAAGGCACTTTTAAAATAGAAACATTAGTAGAATTTTTTTTAAAAAAATACAAATTTAATCACAAATTAAAAGGGAAAACATTGAAACTAGATTAATGTAAAATATCCTTAAAATTTAAGTAGTAATCCGCACTCCAAGTGTAATTAACATTTTAAGCGAATTTATCATTATGCCATATATTTACATAACTAACGTTTCGCTGCATAAAATAGTAATAAACATATTGGCTATTAAAGAAAACTGAAACACTCAAGTAAAACTTAAAGGCCATTACTTTAACATACACTATAAGCCCAAAAGTATCCGGGCACTTTCAGATTTTCAGATTTTTTAGAATTTCTCCGGAAAGATTTAATTGACTGCGTTTAAACTTCGACCATGTGAAGAATAGACTGTAACTCACATTTTACATTGAAGATTCGGTCATGAGGGCAATTAGGGGACCGTCTACAAGCTGATGAAGACAAAAACTGTTTTGGCCCACCCCGCTTCACAGAATACTGATAACAAGATGAAACTTTCAGAAATGGTTATGTTTAATGTACATAATATTTACAGGAATTTTCGTAAACTCAGCATAAATATTTGGGAGATATAAAGGTTTTCTTAAAAAATCCCAAATTTTCCAGCCTGTTTTTTGCTTATAACATGCAGAGTTTCCTGTTTTATTATACGAAACTTACAGAAAAATGGCAATATGTTAGAAAAGCATTTTGTAAAAATTTGATTTTTTTTTAATATTATTTTTTTTAATATGAGCATTTTTATCAAATAATGTTTTACTGCACATGCAAAAAACATAGCGTAATTTGTCTTTCACAACTTTAAACCCAGATATATAGGGCAACTTATATAAAAAATTTAGTTCAATATCATTAGTACTCAGAAAGATATCGGTATTACAATGAGCAGAATTTTAGCTCCTATCAAAGAGAAGCTAAAAGATGAGGGATTGTGCAAAAATTGATATTTTTGAAACTTATATCTTTGATTAGTTATCTTGAATTACATAGTGGTTAGAATTTGCTGAATACCCATGGACACTTATCAATTACGTACATAACTTCAATTCCAGCTAATTAGGCACTATAAATAACAAAAATTTTATTACTTTAATTATATTATTTACATGATTATTAACAAGTTACGTATTGTTACAATTTTACGGCCAAACGATATTTTTAAATATACTTCTTTTATGGCCAAACGATTTTTTTTTATCTAATTCATTTCTTTTCTTAAAATATTTTAATAATTCTACAAATATATATTTTTTTATTCGTCACAAATATTACAAGTGTTCATGGGTATTCAGCAAATTCTAACCACTATATGTACAATTCAATATAACTATGCAAAGATATAAGTTTTAAAAATATCAATTTGTGTACTGCACGTTTGCCAAAAGAAAAAATTATTTTCACCTTAAGTTACACATCTAAATATTCACACGTTTATGAAATAAATCTAAGTGGTCGAAATAAATATTAATCGATATTTCGCAAAAAAAGATCACATAATAATAAAATTATTCCAAATTCCAAATAAAGAATATATAATAATATAAAAATATACAGAATAGTGTATTAACCTGTAAATGAATATTAATTCTGGACAATAATATTTTTAATCGATGGAAATCCTGTTCTATCCACTCATCCATTTTCATTTTTCCGCAAATTAATCAAACAGCGCTTGAATGTTACAGAAATATTTACGGTAGAATAAAGTAATTGTTCCTTAAATTTTTTATGTGTAAGATGTTTAGGTAAAAACTAACTTTAGAAGCTCATGGTACTTTTTACTAGTATGGTAAAGGTGGTACAAAAGTATACCGTTGAAGCAAATGTGTAAATAAATTGTTGTACAAAAATATTCTACTACATTTTACACAGCTACAAATGTCGCCAACGAAGAATTCCAAAGTAATCTTACCTCACATTTGTTTTGAATTTTAGAATGCGTTTTATCATCTTTTTATTCATGTACCTTATAAATAACTTTCAAGTGATTCCACAATCAGGTTGTCATTCAAGAAGCTAATCATTGGTATAATTTGGATAAAATATAAACCACATTTTAAAAAATCAGAAGAAAACGATTTTATAGGAAAAAAGAATATGGCCGCCCTTCTAGAAGAACGCCATTTTTTTTTGTCTTGACCGAATTAGATCGGCATTTTTCTAGTCCATCAACTGATGGCAATTTTACTTAATTTTTAAACAGATTGAAATGAATTAAATAAATATTTTTTTTGAATTAGGGGGTAACAGTCTTTGTTGCTAAAAATCCGCAAACCTCCTATCTCTCAGAGATACAATTTAAGACATCAAGACGATTTTATAGTTATACAAATAAGCTTATCAATCATTATTCATTGAACCATGATGTTTCATATTGATAGAATATTTTTTCTTGAATGTTTGTTTAAATAAATAGTAAGGATAATGATAAACGGTAATGCATTGCCTTCTTATTCATGTTTCATAAATAAAAAGTAATCAAAAAGCAGAAACTCTAAAAGTAGTAGTATTGCAGGAACAGGTGTATTCATGGCTGAACTTCTGCAATTGAGCTGCGTCAACAAATGAAACAAATTGTAAACAACGAACAAGGAATCGTTTGTCAAAATGAAAAAACTAAAACGAAATTAGAACTATTGGATGCAAAGTGGGTGCTTTGCCTTTTATTCCGGCAAATAACTTTTCTTCAATGACGTTTTTAAAAATATATTGCAATGATTTTGATATTTTAACGCAAAACGTTGGCTGTATTGAAAAAGCAATCGCTACTTCTGTAGCATATTTCGAATAATGAAAAATGAATTAATAGAATATGAAGGGAGAAATGCAAGATTCGAATCATCTTTTTAAGGTATCTTTAAGTGAAGCCAAACAATATAAAACTAACAGTGGCACTAATAGCTAATTTCAAACCGTCAGAAATAGGCATAAATTCCGATTGGAAAATTGCTTTAAATGACATAAAGAATTATATTTTACGTTGATTGAATTAATAAATGTACTGCTGAAAAAATTAAATAAAGCTTACCCTCCTCCTCGGTTTATTAGAAGTGAAGCAGAAGGGTTTTGTTATCAGTACATGTGTCTATGATAATATATTTCCAATCCAAGAAAGAAACTAGGCGCAAAAGCCTACGATTGTACACAAAGTTCTGAGAAAATCATCGTTTTCCTAAAATATATTCAGTAATTCGATGCTAAAAGCTATAAAGACTATGCCTTAGGAACAAAGTGCTGTTAGGGGTTGGTTGGCAAGTGTACATATTTTTGTCATATGACTGTGACGTCACTTGAAATGACCCCGTTCACTAATAATAAAATATTGAGTTAACTGTCGAAGATGACAATCAAACACTCATTGTTGAGCAACATTATGTTGTGAAGTGGCAAAACTGAAACTCATGTCTAACTCAGTCTGTAACTATTTGAACAAACGAATTATGGACAGGGGTGTGATGGAGGCGGAACGCCATTCCGGCACTGATTGTTATTTACGAGAAATAAATAAGGAAAAATTGTGAGAACATCCTTAAAACAACTCGATTTATGTCACCCAGGTTCCGGCACTGCTTTTAGCGCGTACCGGCACTGCATATTTTGTGACTGCACCACTGATTATGGTCTTCTAAAAATATAATATATAACTGAAATAAAATGAGCTTTGATAAAAAAAAAAAATCCTGAATGAAAATTAGGTTACAAATGACGAATTGGAACTCGTCTGGCAGGCCTTTTTTTTCGACGTCTAAACGGTCTGGCAATGTTATAATAGTAATAAGAATTATCTCCAGGAACACCCTGCAAAAAATCAACTGTGATGAAAAATAAAAAATGCAGTAATCTTCCACACCATGATGGTGGAATTTAACGGAGCGCACGAACTCAATGGTCCAAATCTCCGAAACCTAATACTTAATTAATTTAACCCTGAAAAAAGACGATTTTAACCTGAATCTTTCCTGTAACTGTTAAGTAATTTTAGTTAATGCTGAATGAAGAATTTTCCCAATTTCTTACTGGAGGAGACGCGGTGGCCTAGTAGCAAGGTCCGGACCCCGGGATTCCACTGAAGATCCACCGTGTATGGGGCCCGCTGCACGCTAAATTATACGTATAGTGGCCAAACGGCCTCCCGCTGGTGTGGCGCAAAAAAAATACCCACACTGGCCCGGCCTACCCAAGAAAGGTGTAAGGGTCGGTGATGGCGGCTGGTGTGGCGTAAAAATACCCACACTGGCCCGACCTACCCAAAAAGGGTGTAAGGCCGGTAGAGGACCAGTGGGGAGACCTCCACCAGCATGTGGAGGACGGGATTTATTGGGTACAATAAAAAAAAATGATACAGGCATTGCCCGAACAGGGGCAGTAATTTTAAATACAAGAGAGCTGGGAGTGTAAACATGGTTCGACCCACTTAGGTGGGGAGAAAATAGCTTGAATTACTGCTCGGGCAAACAAGGTACAGTAAAAATATATAAAAATATATAAGTATTGAAAAAGAAACAAACAAATAAACACAGAAAAAGCAGTAAAAATCAGATATATAAAAAGGTCAAATATTTTGAAACCCCATAATATAAAAACAAAACATACACAAACAATATTACACATCAAACGACACACAAAACACAGATAGAAACTGTACCAAACATAGAATTAAAAATACATGAATTAATAATAATAATAATACGTCCTCGTCATCTGACCGCGGTTTAAAATTATGAGGTCAGTCCCTAAATAGCCCTCGTGTCGCTTCAAAACGGGACGTTAATCTAACCTAACCTAACTCAATTTATTTCTGACTTTGTGCGCGCTGCTTGCCGAGCGGGGCAGGGTCTATAGAATGCCGCATTCGTCGCTTGATGAACGAAAGGAACGAGGTGTACTGATCGATCTTTCTCGATAAAAGCATTTATGCAGTGGCGTAACGAAAGGAGGGTATAGATGCCCAGGGCGCCATGGAGTCAAAACATTACTGCCTTTATGCCGTTTTTAAAGCGATATGTAACGAGGGTGCTATTCTTGTGACAATTATAGTGGCGTAGCTGCAGCTTTTGCCGCCCGGGGCTAACTTGGAACAGGCCGCCTTTCCTTTACAAGTTACATAGGGCACATAAACCTAAAAAAAAATCGAGGAAAAAAAGTTTTATTAGTTACATAATTCGTCGCTTGACGCCTTCGATTTCTATAGATAAGTTGCGAAATCGCCCGTGAACCACCAGGCTTTTTTCCACATACCGGCAATTTACTGGCAAAAGGCGTAAATTGCGATATTTTTTATGTGTGCATTGAATGAGCTAGGGCCACTGCTCTTCTTCGTTATAGAAATGTTTCCCTGCAAGTCAGATTTGGCCGCCCCTTTCGAAGTGCCACCCAGGGTGGACCATTCCTCCGCCTCCTTTAACTACGCCACTGGCCATTTACGCTTGTTAAACCAGTGATGACGACCGGAATAAAAAAAATCATATTTTCGGGGCGCCACTTATTTTAGCTACACCATTTGTCATGCTCACAAGACGTTAATGCGTGTATGTCACTCCTTAAAGCCAAATACGATGAGGGGGCGAAAATATATAATGCCCCAGGCGCCGTTTACAGAAGCTAAGTCACTGATAATGATGGGTGTGGGGCGAATAAAGCATATTATGACCCGGGCGCCACGTACCTTCGCTACGCCTCTGCATCTATAGTTTGACGTTGCTAGCTCTCCGTCTATTAAATAAAAACAAAGCTCAGAAAATATCGTTTCGTAAGTTCAGAGCCTCATATTTCAAGAAGCCTCCAGAGACAACAGCTTAAAATTCAAAAATTCAAGATCGCATACCAAATTCCATAACTCGAGTTAATTGCATTTTTTGATTTATAGTGTTCGCAGACAGTCAGCCATAATTCCAAAAAGGATTTTTTTTTTGTCAGTGGGTGAGGGGACTCAGGAAGGAATAAAAGGGGGAAATTCATCAAAATCTCGAGGTCAAAATTTTTTTGAAGGTTATTTTATCTTTGTGTACTTCGAATACAAGAAAGTAAAAACTTCTAGAAGTCCTGATAAAAATCAAATAAATGTTAGTATTTCCATACTTTTAACTTTTCAGACAAAACAATGTCAGACAAAATAATGCAAATACAAATACCAATACAAAAGTGCCTACATATGTCAAAAATTAACTCGTTCTTTCATTATTCATAAGTTTAGTAAATTATTATTAAGTTCCAAAAACATTAC
Source organism: Araneus ventricosus (assembly GCA_013235015.1). Classification (NCBI taxonomy): domain Eukaryota; kingdom Metazoa; phylum Arthropoda; class Arachnida; order Araneae; family Araneidae; genus Araneus; species Araneus ventricosus. The sequence goes on along the minus strand of BGPR01024109.1, from coordinate 4,430 downwards.
GTAACACTCGAAAAGTCTTTTCCTATGCTATAAAAATTTGCCTGTGAATTTTTAGTCTGCGCAAACTAATCCATAATGAAATTAGGATATTCATTGTTAGTAATGTATTCAAAAGCAAAAAGAAGATGATTCAATTTTGTTCTCGTATAATTCTAATAAAATATCATAAAAAAGATATGTTGTTTTGTATAACTAGAAAAATTTAACTTCGTGAATACATAAATTATGTAAGCAAGCTGCATAATTTAAAACTGCGATATTCGTTCATTTTGTGAATAATGTATTATTCCTAATACATGTATTCTGCTATTAATAAATTAACTATTGGAATTAATAGCAGTAACTCGCATTCTGATTTAAGTCACAGTATTCGTAAGTTTATAACAGGAATTAGGAATAAAAATTTATTTATGATTATTTTTCTACGAAGAATTTTGGCAATGCTTTTTTAGCGTGTGTGGATATTTATTATGCTCTTTCGAAGAAAAAATTTCATGTGTTTCTGCAACTCATTCTAATAAAATTTTAAATAATTTTTTTTCATTTATGAGTAAAAATAACTTCTGAAAGATAATTATTTCATACGCTGTGGTAAAGATTACCGTTAAGGATTGATTTATGTCATAGCGAACAAAATAATATTATATATATTTTCATTTACTCCTTACTTTTTTGTAAACGGAGTATGCATAGAAAAGATTTTTTTAATCGTCCTAAAATTCGACTTGAATATTTTGATGAATCTCCACGTTTTAGATCTGCCTGAGTCCGAATAAGCAATTTTTGATTAGTTTAGTTTAGTTATATTAGCGCCCCGTTTAGAAGCACCACCAGGGCTATTTTGGGACGGACCTCGTTATTTTGAACAGCGGTCAGATGACGAGGACGACACCTCAGATGGCATACCCCTCGCCAAACTTCCACACCACACCATCTTGAACTGGGAGTGGTTATTCCTGTTGTTTTTTATTACATTGTTTTAATCAGTATACCCTGTGCATGCTTGGCAATAGAATATTGACATTTTTTAAAGTTTTAACTGATTAGTTGTATGGGTGAGAATTGATTAGTTTTTATATTTTTTTTAAAAAAAAGGGAAGGAAAAATTGATTTCCAATTCATTTTGTGTGCAGTGTTTGTTTGTGTGTCGTTCGATTTTTGGTTCGACATAATTTGTCTGTGTCTGTTTTGGGTTGACTTTTTTTTTTTTTTTGTATTTGAGCTGCATCTCCCACATTGTATTTTATGGGTGGAATGCCATTCATATTTAAAATTGGGAATATATTGTTTGTTTCTCCCCGGCCATGGTAAATTTTTATTAGTAAATAACCTCCAATCCATATGCTGTTATTTGCATTGTCTCCTTGGCCGGGTGAGCCCTTGTAATGTGAGACTTTTATATATGTCAATATGTATTTAATTTCCACCCATGTTGCGGGATGCGTCCTCCTGCTGCTGGTGGGTTCTCTTCCTCTCCGACTCTTTAATGCCTTAAACCCAGTAGGGTAGGTTGGGTCGGGTGGGTTGTGTTACACCACACCATCGGGAGGACGGCTGGCCCCCTAAGTATGATTTAGCGTGCAACAGGCGCCCATACACGACGGATCTTCAGTGGAATCGGGTTTCGAGCCTGGGACCCTCCGGCTCCGACACCTTATCACTAGGCCACCGAGGCCTTTAAACGATTTTTGAAATTATGTCTGTCTATAAGCAGTTCGTTAATTCAAAAACGCAAAGATCTAGATAAATGAAATTTTGCACACGGTTTTATCATCAGGACTGAAAACGTATATCACATTTTGGAACAAATCCACCATTAGGTTGACTGTCTGTAGGTAATTCTATTCACCCAAAGCACTGAACAAGCTAGATGAGAAGCTACTGAAACAAGCTAGATGCATGGAGTTTATTATGGGAACTTTGCATTAAAATTGCAGATCATTTCCAAATTTTGGACCAAATCGGTAAACGAGAGGGGAAACTCTTCCAAAATGCGAACAAAACGCAACAAGCTAGGTATAGGAATTTTACTGTATGGCCTGTATACCAAAATTGTAGATCTGTAATTAATTGCGGACCAAATCCATTGAAGGGGAGACTATTTATTTATTTGCCTTCAGTATAGGAGCATGATAAATCAAAAACACAGCAATCAAGATCCCGCCATACTAGATAAACACAAGTGTTGCTCAAAAACGACGAAATCATAAAAAAATAAGTCATGTAATAAAACTAAATTTAGGCGCATTAAATTTGTCACTAACCACTCATTTCCAGTTGAAGCGGAAGATAAAAGACCCTCGAGGCTATGTGCTTCCAAAGAACCCCCTCACACGATGGTTAACAATCAAGATTTGTGGAATTTGGCATGTGCTGTTGACAACAAAATTGCATATATGTATGAAAATTTCGACGTAAACGGTCAACGGTAAAAGATTAAAAATCCATGCTCGATTTTCTACTCTAAAATCTTCCATATTGTACAAATATACCAGAAAATCGAGGAAAGAATTCTACTTTAAGTTATTTTATTTGAGAATTTGTACATACAGGGTGCCCACTAAAGTCCCTTACCACCCTTTTAACTACCGAATGGTTGCAGCTCTCTTCATAAGAGTGGCGTCTAGGCATGGTAAAGTGACTATGCGCTACTGGATGAAACCACTTCAGCGCCACCTGGTGGAAAACGGTGGAGTTAACGTTATTATCTCTAAAACGGTAAGAGATAGAGGGAAAAAGTAAATTACAAAGTTGTAGAGCATTATCGATTTAGTGCAAAAAGACACCTTGTGGTCATGAATGCTAAAAACAGAACGCTTAAAATGCACATTTGTTTGTTTGCTGCTTCCGAAACTGTGACTTCACGAAACTTGAACGAAAAGAGAAAAGATTATCTTTCGGACGAAAAACGAGCCCCCAACGTGGCACAGTGGTACCGCTTGTAATGTATTTTGTATTGTAATTATTAATTATTTCCTCCGCCAACATTGCAGGACCTTCAACGACGCATTGCGAATGCCTGTGCCAAAGTGACACCCTCTATGCTACACCTGTGCAACGTGAAGTTCAAGCAAGGGTCCAGATGTGCATTGTAGCTGACGGAGAGAAGTTAGGACATCGAAAATAAAGGGTATCTTGCGATAAATAGCTGTTTTCTTTTCCTTCCTAAGAATGTTTTGTCACGTGTCAGTGTAGGAAATCGCGAACAAATACGTGTTTCAAGCGTTCTGTTCTAAGCATTCATGTCCACAAGGTGTCTTTTGTACTAAATCGATGATGCTCTACAACTTTGTGATTCACTTTTTCCCTCTATCTCGTACCGTTTTAGAGATAATAACGCTAACTCCACTGTTTTCCACCAGGTGGCGCTGTAAGTGGTTTCATCCAGTAGCACATAGTCACTTTACCATGCCTAGACGCCACTCTTTTGAAGAGAGCTGCAGCCATTCAGAAGTTAAAAGGGAGGTAAGGGACTTTAGTGGGCACCCTGTATAATAAAAGTGCAGCAAAACTTCGATCAACCGCCACCGTCCGGTCTAGGGTTGTGCCGGATAACCGAATAGACGGATAACAGAAATCTCTTAATACGTATGAGGAGTAACGTGATTTTCATGGCTTTTGGGACAAAATGAAAATAAAATCCTTTAAAAGCGAATAATACATAAAATGTATTCGTAATTGTAGCCGTTAAATTACAAAAACAGGCCGAGTTATTAACTAATTTTCATTTTATTATGGGAGAGTGACGGAATGTACGTACATCTTCGTTTAAGTTTTAAGCCAAAAGTGAACTGAAGATCCCTACTTTTTCTCAGGTAGGGATTTAACAGATAGACACGTGACCAAAGTGAAGGGAATAATAGCTATTTTTAGTATATTACGTAAGTGTTGTAGGGAAAATGCATGGCATCAATGAGTCGCTGATTTGGCGATTTGTGTGCGCGTGGAAACGATTAAAATATTCTTTTAGTAATAAATATGCCAAAACGCGAGATTTAATATACCTCAGCGCGGGAAAAAGAACGAAACTGGAGTTTAAGAAAAGAGATTTTGGAATACATTAAAGACATTAAAATATATAATATTAGAATTTAAAATAAAATTAATTAAAATTATTACATACATATACGTTGTATTTAACTTTACAAAATTCAATAAAGATTAGTAAAGTACAGAAATGTATTGTAATGCTATGAACATACGCTACTTTCATACAATCATACAGTACAGTCTCCTCCAGCTTTACACAGTAGGGTGTAAAAGTAAACCGTGGGAAATTTTAAAGATGTCCGGTTGTTTTTTTTTTTTGGTATTTTTTAGACGATGACAGAAACTGACGGTTTATCGAAGTTTTACTGTAGTTAAGAAAATTGTAACTAACCAAACATGATTATTGCAAGCTTACAAATATATTGGAACTATAGAGAGAC
>BGPR01024108.1:0-23581 GCA_013235015.1 Araneus ventricosus | reverse complement strand
TGCCGCTGGCCATAAAATGTGCTGCGTCATTTCAATATTGAAATCAATTGCATATTTTACAAGTGAAATAAGAAAGTGAAAACAGTGCCGACAACGTGGAATTAGAAGTTACAGTTATTTGACTCCATTAGGGATATTTATGTTGACAATGAACAGACCAGGGGCAAAGCCACTAAAAGAACATGAGTTAAATATGTACCACAATGTGAAGTTTAAAATTACATCGTTAAAGGAACCATGAATATAAAATGATGCAGGATTCAATTGAAATCATATTCCCGGTGAACAAGTTGGTAATAAAAGAAATTTCTCCACTTTCTTTTATTTATTAACATAACAATAAAATGTTTAATTTTGTGCATTTTTTGTTGTAACATATAACAGCCTCTTTTTTCACTTTTTGTAAAATACTTTACCTTTAAATACTATTGGTAATTTCTACCTTTGGTAATTTACATGAAAGTAGATATTTCCAGCAACCGATATTTCAAGAAATATTAGGGCGTTTTAATAATTTCTTCAGATATGTAGTTATCTGCAGTAAAATTTAAGGATAATAACACTTAAACTACAATTTAAGTTCCTTAAAATCACCTTTACTTACAGAATACTCTGTTCTCAAATAACGCTGTCAGTAGCATTACGAACACACTATTTCTGCACAGGTTTCCTTTTGGTTTCTGAACAGGATGTCTTTAACTGAGGCCTTAATTTAGATCAAAATGCTTAGATAGCAAGGCTTTACAAATTTCTCCATTTAGGAATGTCGAGTTAAGAGATTAATTGTATTGAAATACCTTAGAATGTTAGTTGCCACGGTTCATAAACTGGGAATCTTGAATTTGGGGGTCATTAAATGACTTTGCAAATGCTGGGATGAGTCGAGTCTCCTGTTTATTTAGAAGCTACTAAACTGAATATCACATGGTAAACAATGGAAGTAAAGTATTAGAATCCTGACTTAATTAATTTTCAGAAGTTAAATTTTATTCTTGCATATTAGCATAAATTAATTTTTCAACTTTTATAAATATATTTCAAATAAAAGAGCATCTTTCGGGCGAGGCATTTTATCCTGCTCATTTTTACTTCCTCTTGGGCATTTAGTAATATTGGCATCTTTGTTTGGGAAATATATTTCTGCATAAATGAAAGATGCTTAAATGATGATAAAAGTATCTTAAGTGTCTTCACGTAAATGAAAGATCTGAGAACCGATGCAAACTCTCCAAAAAAATTTATTTCAAGCTTTACACTTATCGAAGAACTGTAGAGAACAAAATCATTTAGGAAAATAACTGATGAAGAAACAGCTTAAGTCTTCTGGGAATAAATCGAATAATACTCAAATTAAGCGTGAATAATTATGAATAAGGTATTAAAACCCACTTTTCCTTCATTTAGATTGAAATCGGGGAGTATATTTTTCCTCTAATTTTTATTTTTTTTTATATAAAATCGTTTGCAAAAATAAAAAAAAATAAAAATAGAAAAATGCAACTTTTACTATATCTTTTTTTCTGAGCTTTATCAATTGTATTGCATACTTCAGACTAGATTAACCAATATCACAGTTGGAATGCAAACTTTTTAAGGAAAGAAAGGAGACTTCAATTACAATAAACGGAGAAAAGAAAACAATATTTCACAGTCCTTTATCTTTTCCATAGTGTTGGAAAAATTTGTATTGAATAAATCAGTTACACGTTGGAAAACAAGTTGATTCACATTGAATAATTACGATTTATATTCTAATAAATAATCAAACAAAGTGACGTCATTTTTATCCAATACATTACCTTTCAAAAATAAATAAATCTTAGTATTAAAATGCAATGTAAAACCATTCTGAAATATCAAACAAATGCTTTGATATTTCACTAGAATATTGCCAAAGGCTTTTATGTTATTTCTTTAAAACGTTTAAATTGAATTGAATTTCAACCTGGAGAATCAGTAATCTTGTGTCATAATATTTGAACAGAGATTTAAATTCCATAATTACGGAAAGTTCATTAAATAAAACCTCTCAATTTTAGATACTCCAGCTTGTTTAATTTAATAAGTTTTCATTTAACCCATTAACGACCAAATTAATTTAAATTATTAAATTAAATTGAATTATATTGAAAGGACCAAGATTAAGTTAATTTTGAAGTGAAATGAAATTCAGAGAAAAAACTTGGGGGGGGGGGCCCTTTTTTCATTTAAAAAACATTTTAAAAATCCATAGAAAATCTTTTTTAAAAACTTTTTTTTACATAATTATTAAAGATTATTAAAATATAGCAAAATATCAAAAAATAAAAAAACGCTTTCTAATTATTTGCATTCCCTCAAAAATAAATCCGAAGAAAAATCACAAAAATTCAAAATGACGACATTTTGATTTCAAAATCTGGCTAATTGGTGGTATATGCGAGTTGAAAACTGTTTAGAAGTTTGACAATACCTATTGACTTCATAGACAAAGCAAGAAATAAACAATGGAGTACATTTGATGTAGCCACGGAAGTGAAAGGTAACTGTTCTTTAAGTAAGACGTTGGTTATTCATTTGCTTTTTAAACCTTAATTATCTAACAAACAGCCCACAACATTGTTTATTTCTCTCGAAGCATTCTTATGCATTCAGAAAATTTTAATGCGTTCTTATATTCTTCCCTTCAAATACTTTAATATGACACATAACGTAAATAACAGATAAATATTGAAAAGACTGTTTCAGAATTTCGGAACATAATTATTTTAATTACCATTATTATTGTTAATAATCTCCACACAAACTATTTATTGAAACGAAAATAATTTTAAAATTGACTATTCATTAAAATATTCTGCCTATTACTTGTGGTATATAGAATTCCATCACATTTTGTGTCATTATTGCGGCTTAAATTCTTTTGATACCTTTTAAACACATTAAACAATTTTTGTGTCTAAGAAAATGACTGTTTATATCATAAATAAATTACTTCACTTCACTTTCAGATCTACTACTGATTAATTGTTTTATCTTTCAATGCTATCTGTCTCTCTGTCTTTGAAAATCCTAACTTTAATAACTTAATCACAAAAATTAAAGAAATCAATTAAAACGGTTCATCATTCGAAAATACTAAAAAAATACAGTTAATTTAATAAACTCTTCCATTCTTTAACAAGCATTAATAAAATTATTAAACAATACATAATCAAACGAACCAATAGAGTAATTAAACAAATTTGATTTTTCTACATTTTTTTCTTTCTACAATTTTATCATTTGGATATCATCTAATAACATATACTGCTGTACTTATTGGAAATGATATTTCCTAAATAAGAAATAATTCTATTTCATAAAAAAGAAATAATTCAATTTCATGAAATTGTATTTTTATAGGCTTTTCCCATCCCCATTCTAACATCTAATTTCCTATATTCTTCTCTTTTTTACTTCTTCCAGCATGTCTTTTGAAGCTTTGTTTAATGCTCTAGCAATTTCTAGAACACTTTTTATCGATTATTTTTTTCACAGCAGTTTTTCAATTATCCGAAATTTTTTTTCACTTATTTTTCAAAAGGTAACGTTTTTCAAAAATATAGCCATCTCTGCGAGAAACATTTTTTTCACAATTTCTTGTTTGTTGCAGAAAATCCATTACACAAAATATATGTTCAAACAATTAGCAGGTCCTAGATAAACGCATTCTTAAATTTAAAAAAAAAATCAAAATTTTTTCTCCCTCACATCGGCTTGGCTTTTTTGAAAACGCAAACGCAGCTTCATTTTCTCGTATGAAAATGAGGAAACGTGTTTCGACAGAATATTGGTGCAATTATTTTTGCATTCTATAATAGAATGGAACTAACTATAATTGATTGTTATATGAAGAATTAAAAGCAACGCTATCGCTATGCCGATGTGTTTTACTTTTCGCATACTGAAAATGCGTAAAAAATTCCCCTATTTTCTGTATCAACAAGTATCGGTGGAATTTATCTGTGAAACTAATTTTTCTTCTTTAACTGTTTACTATCGATTCAGAATAAACATTTTTTTAAATTATGCACATATCTAAAATGTACAAAATTTAATGTTCTTTTGCATTATTATTTAAGTGTTTAAGCATTTGCTCGAGTGCATAATAACTAGACGTTTTGCCGGGTGAGAAGGCAATTCTTCTAACATTAAATTTCTTGAAAAATATCAAAGTACCGGAATTCCGTGCTATTAATTGAATACGAACAAATGCAGATTATTTTAAATATATTGGCATTTTTTATTTTAAATTTATGTAATGTATGTAAAAGATTTTTGAATGGCACAAGAAAATTACTATTGGTACTTTTTTTGTGTGAAAATATGCTATATTTTATATAACTGTTTATAAATATTTAATTAAGTTATGGCTATTTCTTACTTTTTTTATTACCGCTAACAATGTTATATATAAATAATTTTAGAAAGCTTGGAACGATATCGCTATTATCGGTGGCCCATTTTGCAACAGCGGCCACGTTTGTATTTGACTTTTCTTGAGCTACTATATCAAAACTAATGACACCTTACTGCCTAAGAGGCTAAACAATTTCTGCCAGACACAACAGAAGACGAAATGCAAAGCTCAGGTAAATCTAACTTAGGGAGATGAAGTTGATTGCGGCAAGAAAAGAGGAAAATGCAGTCGAGGTCATATCAGAAAAGAATCAGCATCAGCAGGTTCCTATATTAATGACTTTAGTTAGGAAGGAACTGTGCAAATTACAAATCTAAGACAGAGAACCATTCCAAAGCCACTTTAGAAGGAATTGAATTGAACTCTCTTTCCAAGCGGTGCCACGACCATAAAGCCTGGACGAACGATATAAATAAAAAAGTTAAACGGTTCAATGAATTGTAGTTCATACAGTTCAGCACAAAAAATAATTGAGACTATTTTGGATGAAAGACATTATGAACTTACCAGAGCTCAAGACGATTTTACCAATTATTTCAAGAAGGTGCTTTTGCTCGAGAAGCAAAGTGTCGTGCAAGAAGTGAAAATGAATTGGAGACGACATTAATATTTGTTGCTTGGAAAGAGACTTCTACAAACTTTTTTGTCAGATTGAACAATGTTCTGTGTGACAACAATGTGCATACTCCGAATTAAATTATTTGTACAATACGGAAAGCTATATTCCTTGATATGATGATACATTGTCTTAAGACGCTTTCACAAGCGTATCAATTGAATTGCTTTCATGCACGGAGGCGGATATATTATGATCTCGGAAGGAAACTTGTAGATTCTTTCAGGTCCTATTGTTACTCTGAAAGGGCCAGGAATGTTCAGTTCTGATGAGGACAATTAGCTAATTGATACAACAATTTGATATGATGATAAAGCGTCCTGACAACGGCTTCACAAGCGTATCATTTGATTTGCCTTCATTCAACCGTGAATTATGGAGACAGATCTGTTGTTTGCGAAGGAAGCTCGTAGATTTCTGCAGGTCTTATTGTTATTTTGAAAGGGCCAGTAACGAGAAGTTATGAAAGGGACAATTAGTCGACTACGTAAATTCTATGGTTGAGACATAATTTCCAAAAGAAAATATTTCTCAGTTTGATGACTCCCCAATTAATACAGATAGTAGCGATGCTAGTCGTGAATTGAAGAACATGGAAACGAAGACAATACCCTCCCTTGGCTACCCCAGGCTTCGTACCGCTTCTGTCATGGTCTAATTTGATTAGCAGATTCCATGTAAAGTATCAATCTCTATTTTCTCTTCGGCTGCTTTCACGATTTCTTCATAGGGAATGATATCAGTTTAATTTTAATAGCTTGTTCTGATCTGCAGAATTTGTTTCCTATACGTATCCAAGTCCTTTTCCCTCATTAAGTTTACCTTCACCATTCCAATAAAGATTTTGTTTCCTTTGGTGGGGAATATCTATCATTTTAATAAACACTTGTATTTTGCTTCCTGTTATTCAAAACTTTATCCAAATAAATCTTTCATTTATTGTTTTCTAATGTCTTAATATATCTCGCCTTTATCTCTGTTCAATATTATAATTCAATTGTTTCAATAATATAATTTACCATCACAAGAAACAAAAGGCATTGTCCGCTGCTTTGCATACTAAAACTCTCAATAATAGAGTAGTTTTGGAGAGAAATACATAAAGGAGGATGTGAAGTACACTTTTATAGTTTTGTCCCAAAACTGAACACTTAAAAGTTCTCACTTTACTCGATATAAAGGCCGTAGTATGAAAAAACAACTTTGGAAGTAATACAGACATAACGTCAGCATTGCTGTAAATTTTATGTTTCAAAAGTCGGTATAAATATTTCAGGAACATAACAGAACAAATTTTGCTGGTATAGACTATCTTAAACATACCTGAAAAATTTCAAAATGTTTTACAGGCTTCTACAACATTTTATATGGTTTATGTTCAGTAGTAAAGTGAAATAACTTTACTTTATGTATGCACTAGAAAAATTGAAATTTCAGGACTGAAAAAAAACACAGTGTTCAACATAAGATTTTTGTGAATTCTTTTGTTTAGTTTATAAAGTATAATTTTATGGGTTATGCACAATATTGAAATTCTGAAAAGCCCTTACATTTAGACTAGAAGTATCTTTTAATTCTATTGCCATCTAGAAGATAAATTAATCAATTTGGGAGAATTATTCTACCTAATCGTGCATGAAGTTCCTCAAAGAATCTATTTAAATAAATAAACGAAAGGCTCTTTGCAAATTTCTTCTGTTCAGGAAGAGAATTATTTTAGTTTTAAAATTCAGTTTTCGTGGATTCTTTTTCATTATGCCGTGCATGATCTTAATCTCACTTCACCTTTTCGATAGGAAGCCTGTCATAAAATATATTAAAATTTTAAAGTTTCCTTCAAACATAAAATAAATAACCTTATTCTAATTATTATTTTTTATTTTCATGAGGAATATTTTAATTATGGCCGTGGATGAATGAAGAAGTTTCCTGACTGCAATTAGTATTATATCCTCCGACCATAAACATATTCCAAAACGTTTAACTTTAACGCTTGATAAAATAAAAGATAACGCAATGAAAGAAACTATAAGAAAGGTATTAAACAATTTATTTGACAAAACACAACAATATATATGTAATAATATCACTTAATTTTATTCCAAATTTTAATATTATATATTTTTAAACATTAATGTATTCCAAAATCACTTTTCTAAAACTCCAGTTTCGTTCTTTTCCCGCGCTGGAGGTATATTAAATCTCTCATTTTGGCATATTTATTACTAAAAGAATATTTAATCGCTTTCACGTGCCGACAGAAATTCATGACGGCGTCTCTTTGGCACCAGACCTTTTCCCTGAAACGCCTACGTAACTTATTAAAAAAACCCAATATTCCCTTCATTTTGATCACGTGTCCATATGTTATTCCCTTATACGAGACAATACAGGGATTTTTCTGTGCACTTTCGCTTGTAACCTAAACAGAGATGGCCATATATCCACCACTCTCATATCGATAATAAAAAGAAATTAGTTAATTACTCCGCCTGTGTTTATTTTCAACGACTACAACCACGGATACGTTATATGAAGTCGGAAGAATAGTCTGCACGTCGAAAGAGAAAAATTCTATAAAACGATACAAAAGTGAGAGTGCTGGGGAACAACAGAAAATGGCTTACGGTGGAAAAATTATAGGAGCTTGTTAACAACTGTCTGCTGAAAAGTTCACTGAGTTGACGGAATCTTTATACTCTGCTGATGTCTCGTTCCTGATATAGCGTCAATTCTCCGGCCGCATCTACTATTCGTGAAGCTTGTTTCACTTGCCATATTCGGTCCAAAGGCCTTCGATCTACAATGCTTGTTACAAAAGTATCAAAGAAAAGGTAGTCCTCATCATTGTGTTCATTATCTGCTTCAAGAAAAATGTGTGTTCATGAGAAAGAAAAGTACATCGTCATCTGCGACATCGATGTTTTTAGCGAAAAAGTGAAAGTATATTTCGAAATGAGATGTCATAGAGAGTGCGGGACGCTATTGAAAAATTTCTACTACAGAGGTGATTTCATCTAAATTTAACACATTCCCTGATTGATGTTGCAAATGCAATACTATATTATTTTGAATAATAAGTGTCCGAAATTTTGAATTTATAATTATTTCTTTAGTGTGTTTTTTCTGGTACCAGTTTAAATTACTTGATCATTAATTTTTTTTAAAAATCTGCTATATATGTTTAATATTTGTAAATTTTTCTTATCGATAATTTTTGAAAACTAACATCAGTATAACAAACTAAGATATTTTGTGTTTAGAAATTTATGCAATTGTAGGATATTTTATAGTGTTTAGAAATTTATGCAAATATAAGATATTTTAATGTCTTCAGAAATTTATGCAAATATAAGATTTAATTTTATTTGAATGATTCTTAGATCAGGATTGAAAATACCTAACCCTAATGATAAAAATAAAGAAACGGTAGATAGTAGTGCTAATACTGATGTACCCATGGAAAATACCCATATAAGTGACCCACACATAATTCCTTTTGACTCTAAAAAAGGAATGAAGGTGGAATCATGGCTGCAGTATTTTAATGACACATGCAAACAGCATAATAAAAATGAAGATTGGAAAGTCAAAAACATATCGAAATTCCTTAAAGGTTCTGCACTAACACATTATATCAATTATTGTTTAAATATCTATAATTTTGATTATCTCTGCTCTGTTCTTACTGAAAACTTTTTGCAGCCCATTGTAGTTAACTTTGCCGATTTTTCACAGCATTATTTAAAGAAAAATGATGATTTGGTTAAATATTTCCATGAAAAATTAAATTGTGGACGACAATTGGGTCTTTTCCCTCAGATTATTTTAGAAGGTCTTATAGATGGGTTACCTACCCAATTCAAACACTTAATGACTGTCTAACCCCCTAATACACCTACAGAATGGCTTACGTTAGCCATGAAACGTTTCAAAATTCAGGAATCTTCTGAGCAAAATGCAGTCTTGAATAATAAACCGACAATGAGGACTAGACCAAACTTTAGTCCTAGACAATCGACATTTGTACCTCGACCACAAAATTCTTTTTTTTCGGCCAAATTTCCAAAATCTTTCGAGGTCGCGTTCAAATAATTTTGCTTATCCTCATTCTAACACTTCTATGAATCAAGGATTTAGACCAAATCATAATACGCATTTTCAAAATAGGTTATCTTTTTCTCCATGCTGAATTTGCACCAGACAAGGTACTCCTAATGCATACCATTCGACTCAATTGTGTCCTTTGAGGCAACCCCAGTTTACTTGTGATTTGCCTATAAGAAATAACTCTGTTTCCCAGTGCACAGGAAACTCGGTTATTTCATCACAAGTAACAAAAGGCAGTGAAAACACTGCTAGTGACAGACAAAACCCTTCAAATGAGGCCTTTGGCCCAGTTCATTGACAATTATTAGTGTCCGGACACATTTCAACTTTACCAAATACTTCAAACTTGGTACATTTATCTATGTCACATACTTTACTTGATAATGTTAAAATTGTTATTGACACAGGATCAACTCTTTCTCTCATATCTGCAAATATAGTCAATAAACTTAATCTACCGAGACAACATACTAGGCTGTCAGAGTAAATCAAGCCCATGGCAACTTTCAACTTACGCAAATATGTGACGTTTATTTACAAATTGGCCAAATAAATAAAAGAATAAGGATGTACATCATTGAAAATCATTTACCATATATCATTTTGGGACTGCCAGATTGTAGTTTAAACAAACTTGTTATTGATTGTGATAAAAATGAAATATTACAAAATGGAAAATATATTGTAAATCAACATACAAAAATAAATAATCAAATGTCTTTACATATACTTACATATATATGTCTTTACATAAGAAAATGCAAATAACAAAGTGGATAATCAGGATGGAATAGTTAATTCCTCAGAGGAAATTTTTCCACCTTTGGTTGTTAAACAACTATCCCCTCCAATCTTATCCCTTTTGTCAGAATATTCTCATGTCTTCTCTAAAAATAAATATGATGTAGGGAAAATTAGAATAGAACCCACTAGAATAAATTTGACATCAGACTTGCCAGTCTCTCTGAGAGCATACAGAACTTCAGCTACTGAAGAAGTTGAAATAAAAAAAAACAAGTAAAGAATTTATTGGCTGCAGGTTTAATTAAAGAATCAAATAGTTGTTACTCCTCTCCTGTCACGTTGGCTTACAAGAGAGATGAAATGAAAAAAACTAGGTTGTGCATTGATTATCGAAAGTTAAACGCTATTCGTAAAACTGATGCTGAACCTTTACCACGAATTGACGCATTGTTAGATAAATTAACTAATGCTAAAATATTTTCAAATTTAGATCTTCCGTCAGGTTATTGGCATATCCCTCTTCATGAAAAAGATAAAGAAAAATTAGCTTTTGTTACAAATGAAGGTTTATATGAATTTCAAGTTCTCCCTTTTGGTTTTCGGAATGCCCCTGCAATATTTAATCGTACCATCCGTAGAATTTTAAACAAACATAAATGCTCAACTTTTGCATGTCATTATTTTGAGGACATAGTGATTTTCTCGATTTCTTTAGAGGAACACTATGCTCATTTAGAACAAATATTCAAAATTTGTGAAGAAGAAAATATCAAACTAAAGTTTTCAAAATGTGTTTTCGCTAAAGATAAAATCAACTTTCTTGGCTATGAAATTAAAGAGGGTTGCATCACTCCTGATAATCATAATATTGAAAGTATTAAAAATTTGCAGCCTCCAAAAAATGTTAAGCAACTTCAGTTTTTTCTTGGTTCAGTTAACGAATATAACAAATTCATTGATTCTTATGCTAAAATTAGGGAACCTTTAAATTAACTTCTAAAGAAGGATAAACAATGGCATTGGACTGCAGAATGCCAAGAAGCTTTTAATTGCTAAAAATTAAATTGGTAACTAAACCTGTATTACAATTGCATGACCCTAAATTACCTCTTCATGTGTTCTGTGATGCTTCTCAAGTGGCAATTGGGGCAATTTTGAAACAGCCTGATAGTTCTGGTAATCTTCACCCGGTGTCATATCATTCTAGAACTTTACGTAGTTATGAAAAGAATTATTGCATCAAGGAAATTGGAATGTTTGGCTATAGTAGATGCCCTTGATAAGTTTTATTATTATTTACATGGTAAAAAGTTCATAATCCATACTGATCATGCTGACCTTGTTTGGCTTAAAAATGTAAAAAAATTAAGGGGAAGATTGTTTCGTTGGTCTTTAAAATAAAGCATGTTCGATTATGAAGTTAAATATTTAAAGGGAGTAGCAAATGTTGAAGCTGATATGTTATCAAGACATCCTACTGCCCAATATATCCAACATTCTGTACATTTACTTGAATTAGATGAGATAAAGACACATCAAAATTTAGACAATTTGGATAATTCTAAATATAAGAAAATTAATGATGTCCTTGTCCTTAAAAAGAAGAATTTATTTAAAATAGTTGTACCTTTCTCGCTAAGGCGAAAAGTTTTGCAAAATGCTCATGAGCAATTTGAGCATCCGGGTACTCAAAGAATGATAAATCTAATTACTCCTCAATACTATTGGCCTCACATTAACCAGGATATTTCAGTTTTTGTCAATCACTGTGATGTTTGTCAATTAAATAAAAAGAAAAGGCAAAAAAAGATTTGGTCTTTTACAGACTGTGCCACCCACAGATCGACTTTTTGAATATCTTTCGATCGATACTGTTGGAGGATTTAACTACTATAATTCAACTAAAAAATATCTGCACTTAGTAATTGATCATGCAACTCGTTATGTTTGGGCTTTCCCTTCTAAAAGTGAAACAACAGAAACTGATGCTAATTGTCTAAAACAAGTTTTTCAAATTCAAGTACCAACTAAATTGTTAAGTGATAGAAATGGTGCTTTTACCTCATCTAAATTCAAACGCTTCCTTAGAAATTACAATGTCAAGCACTTGTTGACATCTTCACACCACCCACAAACAAATGGGAAATGTGAGCGAGTGAATCAGTCCATTGTAACCAAATTAAAATGTAAAGTAAATTCTTCTCCTACCAAAATTCCTTGGACTAAACTTCTGGAAGAAGTTATTAATGAGTATAATTTAACCCCTCATTCTGTCACAAAATTTCCTCCTGCATATTTGTTATTTGGCACTTTACCATATTCCCCTCCATTAACTCAAAATCAATTCTATCCTTCAGTTGAAGAAGCCAGGAAATTGGCAAAACAGAATACAATAAAGTATCATGAAAAAAACAAAATTAAATATGATGCTCGTTTCATTGACTCTCCTTTTAAGGCTGGTGACATTGTAATGTATGAGGAACTTAATTATCCGAATCACAGAAAATTATCTCCAGTGTTTTCAGGCCCCTATGAAATAGTGAAAAAGCTTTCTGATGTAAATTATGAAATAACCAAACCAAATGAATAACTAAAAAACCTACTGAAATTGTTCACGCTTCAAAATTAAAAACTTATTATCCCCCTGAGGAGTTAAAACTGAGCCTTGAATATAAAGTATCTCTCACATACAAAAAAATCCCTCTTTTTGTTCCCCTTTGTTAGGTTGACCCGCAGTTTCCAGTCTAAATGTTTTTGTTTTCCTCGATGTTGTTGTGAAATGTTTTCACAATAAGAAATTGAACAAGTAGTTTTATGATTTGCGAGACAGGGTCAACCTCCGAACTCAGTTCACTTTTCTTCCTGGTTTCATCCTGAACACTCTGTTTTCACATTTGAAGAAGCGAGTGCTCCTGGATGGAAGTAGGGAGAGAATTGGATTTTCACCCCTGTCCTTGGTGGCTGAATGGGACTCTATAAACTCAAAGTCACTAAGTTTCAAGTACTGAAAGACAATACAGTACAAAAAATTTTTATACGCAACAATACAAACAAACACACTTTTATATAATTTGTTTCATTGTTCATATTTTATAATATAACAATATTTTTAATCTTATTTGTTGATATACCTATTTTAGTGTTCAGCTTTACTATACTGATATTTTTAAAAGTTGTGAATTTTTGATAGACAGTATATTCAACTTTCATATTTACTGTAGTCTAGATCTTCACAATTGTGCCTTCAACACTAAAGAACTGTGCCATTTGAAGATCCATTTTACAAGAATTTTGTATTTAAAGTATTTTTGTTGTCTTCATGTTTTGCGTAAATGATTTCATACACTTAATTATTGTTTTATATATCCATTCTTACACATTTATTGACTGATAATTGGAAATTATTTTCATGTTTATGATAAAGTGAAGGGAAAATTTTATAACAATTATATTTTAAATTTTAATTTCTTTTTGGCATCCCTGTAAGATACGGGTGTGTGTCAAGGGCCCTGGCGCACACACGCGTCTTGTGGAGCGGGGGAAAATTGTAATAATCTCACTTAATTTTATTCCAAATTTTAATATTATATATTTTTAAATCTTAATGCATTCCAAAATCACTTTTCTAAATTTCCAGTTTCGTTCTTTCCCCGCGCTGGAGGTATATTAAATCTCTCATTTTGGCATATTTATTAATAAAAGAATATTTAATCGCTTTCACGTGCCGACAGAAAATCATGACGGCGTCTCTTTGGCACCAGGCTTTTTCCCTGAAACGCCTACGTAATTTATTAAAAAACCCCAATATTCTCTTCACTTTGATCACGTGTCCATATGTTATTCCCTTATCCGAGAGAATACAGGGATTTTTCTGTGCACTGTCGCTTGTAACCTAAACAGAGATGGCCGTATATCCACCACTCTCATATCGATAATAAAAAGAAATTAGTTAATTACTCGGCTTGTGTTTATTTTCAACGACTACAACCACGGATACGTTATTTATATATATCAATGGCAAAAAGACTGTTGCCTTATCGTAGAACAGAACTAAAACAAAACAGAATAACTAAAAATGCAAATTATGAAATTCTCAAAATTACAATAGAAGTTCGAAGATCTTAATCGGGTTCGAAGTAAAAGATCGGTCTCTAACATGATACAGTTCTCACTGCGCCACAAATAAATCTTTAAATAGAAAATTATACCTTTGTAAGGAACTTTAATTTTGGTATTCTTAATACCATAAGGACTGATTTTATTTTTGAAACAACATAACAAACTGCAGTAAAATCAGTCCAACAAGCTTTATAACTGAAAAACACGCTTTATTTAATGGATATTCAATAATCTTGAAGCACCGCTTCCACAAATTAGCAACACAAACAGAGATCAAATTACTAATAAAAACAGCAATAGCACGAAAAAATTCTCTCAGCATCTAACAACTGACCAACTCTCAATACGAAAAACGCTCCGTAGAGATTATTCAATTGGACAGTAGCTCGGTATATATACACTTTTCCGACAGTATGTGATGTCACATGGAATCACCTAGAACAATCTCTATCATTCCGTTCCTAATAGAGTTAGGACAATAATTCTAAATTTTCGAGCACCTTCTTTTCTTCGTCATAGTCATCAAATTTGTCGCCAACTCGCCAAGTTTGTCGCCAACTCGCCAAGTTTGTCGACAAGGTCAGGGGATATTGGTTAGGCCTCCCCTCGATGAAGACACTGTAAATATTTCTTTCCAACCATAAGACTAACATTGCTGTGAAGTGGAAGTACATTTTCGAAACAATATCAACAGACTTGACAGAAGATAATACTGGTCGTATAGTAAATATCTCCAGGTTCAGCTCATTGAAAAATACATTTATGACTGTCTGCCATCATGAAAAGTCTACTCTACTTCAGTGAATCCCCTTCGACAGAGAACTATAATGATGCAAGATACTAGAAACTGTTACTTCTATTCATGGCCCATCTCAGGTCTCCAGCAACCTCATTCATAAAACCCGACATTATGGATTTTCAACAACCGAAAAGATAATTAAAAGCATCATTTTTATTTTCAAATATAATAATTCAGGCTAATTCAAAAACGATAGTCTCAGGAATTAAAAAAATACAAAATTTGATGCCTGAATCATATTAATAAATCTGATATAAATTAATTATTTTAATTAGAAATTTATGCTTTTTAAACCTCTCTTAGCTGAAACAAAGCTTCATCCCTTCCAATTCTGGATTTTTTTTATTTCATCTTCAATGATTTAATAATGTATAATAGAAAATACATATTTCTATCTGTAGGTTGGTCACGAGATTTCCACCTAAACGGTGAAAAGTGGTGATATGATATTTGCACACCACATTGTGGGGTACATGCTTAGGTCAACTGTGCTATTTTCAACTTTCAGAATTAATAAATCATTAAGATATTTAATTAAATAACGAAATTGAAGCCATTTTAAGCCTAATTTTTAAACTTCTTTCGCCAATAACTTCTGTAATATTTATTGCACGAAAACTATTTTTACACCATTTTAAAGAACAAAAAATTATCTTTTTAATGATAGTTATTCCATTACAGAACAATTTTTCTCCAATTTTATTAACGTTTCAAAATTTAATTTTAACATAATTTGTAACAAAACTTTCTATACTTATAAATTTAAATTCAAGCCAATTTAGAATTTTATCAACTCCTTCATTCACGTGCATTTGTCACTGTTATAGTTAATATAAGAAAATATTGATTTCTTTGGAGATTTTTATTTCCAACGTAGTCTTTTCATTTCCGGTATTATGGTGTAGCATATACCTCTTTTAATATGATTGCACATTAATCCAATTACTGTGCAATTGGATTAATTACTCTTTCTATGAGATGTTTTGTTTAATTTTCAAATGACCCTTATGAGTGTGTTAAATTTCTAAAGGTTACTTACTCCGATTCCTATAGAAGGAAGAGGAACTTGGAAGGGAAAAAAGATATTTTATCTGTATATCTGTCACAAGAAGTATTCCTAAACGATGAATACGAATTTGCACATGCCCTTCGGGATCCATTTCCAGATCATTATTCCTTCTTAAAGTATTTAATCAAATAACAAAAATTAAGCCAATTTTAAATTTTTCTCAGTGTTTTGCCAATAAATTCTGAACTATGTATGCACAAAGATGATTTATATACCATTTTATAGAGCAGAAAATTTTCTTTTTACTGACCTGAATTTAAATGGCATACGTTCTTTTCCTCAATTTTAATAAACATTTCGAAATTAATTTCAAACACAATCTGTAACAATGCTTTCTATTGTTGTAATTAAATTCAAACCGATTTATTGCTTTATCAAATCCTTCATTCACATGCTTTTGCCACTTTTAAAGTTATGATAAAAATATTGCTATCGTTGAATATTTACAGAATGGCTGAATTTTTGATTCCGCTTTTATTTCGTAGCGCGTGCACCTTTCAATTTGTTTGCACAGCAATCCAATGACGCTAGATGCGATGCTTTATTTAATTTTGCAAATTTTTACATGATCCAATGAGCGTTGAAATTAATTCAAGGTTATTGAATCCGGCTACTACCGAAAGGAGAGAACCTAAGGAGAAGTAGAAGGAATACTCTGCGGCGTTCTTCGGATCAGACACACAGGCACAAAAAAGTAGAGAATGGTACTTCCGATAATGGTAATAAAATCCACGATTTGAAGGAGCTTCTGTTGTCGCTGTAGCAATGACGAGAAAAAAATGGAATATCAAGGATTGTTAGATTCGTACCAGGTGGTTCAAAGGCCGGAGGCAGAAGGAGGAGAGGGGCTGAACTGCAGGAGGAGGGTGGTCAGATAACACGGGAGTGGACGAATGAAAACACAAAGACGTTGGCGCGAAAAGCTGTTTTATTAAGCTTAAAATATAATAAGTACTTAGATATATACTATAATATTTTTATCCCGAGCAACGGCGGGTATATCATATCACCTAGCATATTAATAAAGCGAATTACTTCTATTGCATCCTACATGAAGTAGGGAAAATTTAGTGATAGCATTAAAACTGAATATTAACAGTAGTTATGAATAAGTAATTACCATTTATATATGTAACATAACAGTAGTTATTAATAAGTTAATTTTAAATCAAATTTAGACTAAAAAAGACTTTTAATCAACCCATTCCTTTGCATCAGTTAGACATATTTATATTTGTTTGCAGATCCACTTTTGAAATATTTAGAAAACGCTGCATTGAAGTATGAAATACTCATTTTAAGAAATATTTAAAAAAAAAAGAACTTAACAGCTTTATTAATTGGATAGCAACGGAATTGCATTTGATGATACAAGGTAAATATTTTGCAACGTCGTACTTCCCAGTCTAAAATTTCATCTCCTTAAGAAGTCTAATTTTATCTTCAAAATAAAAGATGCTGTCTCCTATAAATTTTAAATCTAACTGCTATAAATTTTAAACTAAACTGCATAATTTATATGCAATTAATTCCAAATATCTAATGGGCATAAAAGTAATCATATATTATTTATTATCAGTGGCGAATTAAAGGAAAGCTTCTAAATGTCATAGATATAATTACTTATTAGTATTCTGAATTTAATTTTATGCAACAAAGTGACTCATTTCAGATTTTTAAAAAGTATGCGTTGAATTATTTATCTTCAGAAATGAAACTAAGGTTCTGTATTAAAAGAGAGATTATAATTAATGGCAATTTCAAAATATAATTTCATATAGACTTATACATACAGTGATTTTCGAAATAATGAGGCTTTAAAATATCGTATGTCAATGTATCTTGTTAATTAAATTCAACATTATAAAAGAGTATTGTAATATTATGTAAAATAATTTAATATCAGAAAAACCAGACTGCGTGTTCTCTTATTTAAATATTTTATAAATACCATGAGGTTCTAATAACCAGAGATTGTAATTTATTGAAATTATGATAGTTTCGTTTTCTTTAAAATCTTTAATTTTACAGCAATTCATTTTCTTCCAATTTACCTTAGTTTTTTTCTTTTTTAATATTTAATTAAAATTTTAAATTAAGAATGGATAATTTATCTGCACAACAATGCTTTTTTACAGTTAAAAATAGAATTTTTTACCATTTTCTCTTATAGATTTTCGTTATAATGCAAATTTCATTTAATTCCCAGGGGAAATAAACTTCCCCACGACCCTCCCGTATACTTCCATTGTGCTTAGTTTCGAAGCATAATGGATATGTTCACTTATGCGGGTTGAATTGCTCCCTGGTGATCTATTGCAAATAAAATTTGATAGACAGCTGCTATTTGGAAGTAAATACCACATACTAGAGCCCGTAAACTATCGTATTCGCATTACACGTATAGACAAACATATAAATTGTCTATATTTGGCGAATTTCGTTTAAAATTTGGCATAATATATAGAAGAAGAATCTAACACGTGCTGCGGCAGCAAAGGCTTGAGGTCCAAATGATTTCGTGCGTTCCGTTTATTTTGTTGAAATAATATTGGTCATTTAGTTTTGCTCCATCTTAAGCTTAAAAACGCCTATTCCAGAGTATGAATTACTGAATATTCATTCTCCTGAATTTACTAAAAATTGGAATTACTAGCTTTATACTGAAACTTAGTATTTTATTGTAAACTAGTTTTAAATAGTTCGGTTATTATGCATCCTATAATTTATTAAAACTATATTATTTGAACTGACGTTTAGGTTTAAAAGAAACGTCGTTCTCTAAGGACAGTCATCGGAACTTTGTGTTTAACATTAAGACCTGAATATCTGTGATTGAGGATAATTAACAACAAGTGAACTCTGTCTGAGTATTTACGAGGGACGTTCAGAAAGTAAGTTTCATCATGCTTTTTCACAAGGAAGCTTTATTACAAACAGAAACATACATTGGCATAACAGAATGCAAAATTTTGGCTATTTGTCCACGTATTCGCCACCAACATTGTTACATTTCCCGTACGGTTAAATCAATTTCAAGGAACCATCCTGATAAAAATCGGTGACCAGCCATTGAAGAATGTTCTTCACAGCCTTAACGCCAATTTGATGAGCATGTTCAAAAGTGACGTCTCGATAGTCCTGATTTCAATGCAAGAAAAAAATGAAAGTCTGATTAGGCAAGATCGGGGCTGTAAGTCCCGACTAGGACTCTTGAGTAGTGGGGTTTTGTTCTTGGACGATAATGTAAGACCCCACATTGCAAAGGACACGAAAAAACGCATTCGTTGCCTGGGATGGTAGAGAATGAATCACCCGGCCTACAGCCCCGATCTTGCCGCATCAAACTAACGTTAAAGCTGTGAAGAACTTCCTTCAATTGCTGGACATAGATTTTTACCAGGGATGTTTCTTGAAATGGATTGCACGGTTCGAAAAATGTGTCGATGTCGGTGGTGAATATGTGAAAAAATAGCGAAACGTTTGCATTTTGTTATGTCATTGTATGTTTCTGTTTGTAGTAAAGCTTCCTTGTGAAAAAGCATGAAGAATCTTACTTTTGGAATGTCCCTCGTTAATGCTCCAACAGAGTTCACTTGTTCCTAATTATATACTCAATTATAGATATTTAGGTTTTAATGTTAAACACAAAGTTCCGATGACTGCCTTTAGAGAACGAAGTTTCCTTTAAACCTAATCAGCAGTTCAAATAATATCGTCTTAAAAAATTACAGTATGCATAATAACAGAAGTATGTAAAACTAATTTGCAATAAAATACTAAGTTTTAGTATAAAGCTAGTAATTCTGCTTGCCTGTTTCTAATAAAGTTTCCTTGTGAAAACGCATGACGCAATTTACTTTCGGAACGACCCTCGTAAACTCAAATTAACACTACATATCTTAATGAGAATATCTAAACGAATTTACCTACTTAGAGAGGCCGAATAGAGAGGTGTCAGTTGGTTAAAGACGACGCAGAATGTTCTAATGCTTGCTGAATTGTAAGTTATTTAAGGAAATGTTAACGGTTGAGACAGAAAATAATAAATGAGAAATTGTTTGAAAAATACGGGTGCTTTTTGGGGGGGATAATGGTTATTAAATTATAAGCTTTTATAAAATTAAGTAAATTGCCACTAATCAACCACATTCTCTCCATAGAGAATTATTTTAAAAAGTATTTTTTAAAATCTTAAGCTGAAAGATTTATTTAAAATTTCTCTTTACTGAAAAAAGGCAAATCATTTCGGAATAACTATACTTAATGTTAGTTCGAAATAAAATTCCGACTTGAACTTACGGAAACATTTATTTGATTTAAAATTTTTTTCATAAAATCACCTTTTAAAGTACGGCGTAGGTTCTAAAAAATTAATCTCTTAATATCCTGAAACATTGACGGATTATTTAAATAACTGGAATAACCAGTCATCTTTACTTTAAATGGCAGCTCTTCATATATATTATACGATTAACAAAAACAGTCAAAAATTATAAATGCATAAACACTTAGAGAAGACACATAAGAGTACTAAAGAGTCAGAAAAAAATTTACATTTCGATTTTTCAAAAATACTTAATTTTCAAATTATCTTTAAGGTTAATGAACCTTTGAAAAGCTAATGACATAAAAATATTATAGGATTTATCTCATTTCCGAACTCAAGCGAAATCTTGTAAAATCTACATTAGAATTTTCAAAAATTGATCGACTATGTTTAAAGTCTAAATTATTTATTAAGTGATAACATCTACACTATTAAAATTCGACTGTATGTGTGTGCGTATGTCCAACTATCTTCTCACGAACCGCCATTGGGAATAATCCAAGGAATCCGTTTTGGCCATTTAAATTTCGAAATTTTAATTAGTAAAATGGATATTAGTTAAAAACTAAATTACAACAATACTTTTCATTGTTTTGGATACTTTATAACAATACTTTTCATCGTTACAGCGCAATTCAAAATATATTTTATTGTTGAAGTTGTTTACTTTAAAGAACGTTGTTACAACAACAATGTTACATGCATACATACATAATGTTAAAAGTTTCCATAATGAAACTACATTAACATAAAAAAATGATGCTGATAGAAATAAAAAATGTTTTGTTGGAAGTGTATAAATTATTTTTTTATCCCGTGATATAATGCCAAACAGAATCATTTTAACGAACTGCCGAATTTACAGGCGTGTTTTGTTCCTGTAAAGTTATATGCCGAAAGATATAGATTATTTATGTTAGTGATTTTAATCATTATTCGTTGATTTGGTCAAGTTTAAATATTTCTGGTAACTGCTATTTTAAGCTGATATTTGGAAGTTACTATTTTTGCTTTGTTCAATTCTCGCTTTTTCCGATGCCTAAAAGAAAAAGAAGAGTTACAGGTAATTGATACAAAGAAACAGAGAAATCAAAATCGTTCAAGTAGGGTTTTTACTAAAAATGTTTTTTCCCGTGAGATTTAACTTTGAGATTTCTTGTATGTAGTGCATCTTGCTTCATGTGTTTATAAACTGTACTCGGGAATATGTATCCTCAGCAACGCTGGTTTATCTAAGCGTTTGTGTCACATGACCTCACTTCTCTCCGCCAGGGAATGACGCATTATTCGAGATAGCCCGTGCAACGCCACGCCATGCAGCTAGTAATTTTTTTTTTAATTTCACCCATGTCAAAAATAAAACTGATTATTGCTCTTAGATTTTGGCCAGTTGATTAAGCCAAAATTTAACTGGTTGGTCTTTGCTGACCTAATTTATCGCAATTTATTGGATTCATTTACGTAAGACTTGATGAAAGAATCCCATGAAGATTTACTCGCTTTGAAAAAAATTAATAAATGGCAATTTTGGTTTGCAATATGAAAATCTTAATTTTTTGCAAGCACGTTAATAAAGGCTGATGCAGACATTGGGAGAAAATTTAGAAATTAACAATTTATAAATGAATTATTAGAGAAAAATGCCGATTGCACGAAAAGGACTGAAATGAAACCAGATTTTTGACACGAAACCAGAAAATATTGTTTACATATTTTTCAATTTCTATCATCAGCTGATAATGCAGTTGTCGGAGTGATACATTCGTATGGTAATATTTTGGTCGAAATAAACACTTTCGAATGTTTAATGTATCTTTCTCCACTCAGTAGCTTAAGTGTCAGACAGAACACCGCCCAATGCCTCTGTTCTCACAACCACTACGGCTGCTGCACCAGATGGATGGGCATATGTCTCAGAAAAGGGAGTACACTTTTTCACATTGTTAAGCAACAGTTACGTTGCTCACGTTCTGTCACACCAGAAAATATAGCTTTTGATAATGCAACACTACAAAAACTGCAAAGAAATCTGTTGGTTTAACCCTTTCAGGACAACTGTTACGCGTGCGGCCGTCCTCAAAGGGTTAAATCGTGAAATATGCTATCAAAAAAATTCTGTATTCTTTACGAAAAATGTTTATATTTCCAAAATTATAATTCTTATGAGAATGACATCTTTCAGTCTTCATTTTTTGCAATTATCGGTCTCTAAATTTCCTCCAGACTTCCAAAACACTTTTGACTTCGAATATATTGTACAAATAAAGCCTGTCCTATTACCTTTAATCTTTTTAACATATTTTATTTCAGGTTACAGACTCAATGCTTTAAGGGAAGAAAAAATAAAAAATAATAATTTTTTTCCAAAATTGAGATGGAATTCCTTTCATAAATTCTACTCATTTCAGAATCAATTGTCAGTGGTTAATTAATATTCATTTAACCCCCTGTTAATTTAATAAAATTTTGCAAAAATAGCTAGCAGGAATATTTTTTATTTAAGATCAGACAATTGTTAAAATAATGAAACATTGTGTTGCCTTTCCAGAAAAATTCATCTCTCATTATTCTTCTGTAAATAATAAACGTTCATTTAATTAGATGGATAAAGTAATTAATAAGAATAAAAATAACATAAGGTAAGTTTTCAACGAAAATGTTTTCGTTACTAATATCCCCAATATTAATTGCTTTGCGAATTCTTTTTAAGAATACGAAAGATTCAAAAAAATAATAA
The DNA here is from genome assembly GCA_013235015.1 of Araneus ventricosus. Lineage (NCBI taxonomy): Eukaryota > Metazoa > Arthropoda > Arachnida > Araneae > Araneidae > Araneus > Araneus ventricosus. Next base: position 616 of record BGPR01024108.1, on the reverse strand, counting down.
TCATGTTTTTCTTTGACTAAAATACTTTATCTTAGACAGGCAATTAGTTTTCATTTCATTTGTTGGAAATATTTAATCTTAGATTTCTGTGATTTTGCATCAAAAATAAAAAAGAATTACTATATGAGAAAATAATTGCTTCAGGAAATAATTGCTTCTAATAATGCGCATTATTGTGAAGTTAAAGTGATGGCATAGACTCTCAAACAATATAACTTTATTTTTGATTAATTTGTTTCTTTAATGACTTCAAATAACTGTTATAATTCATATCCTGTAAGAAGAATTTCTGCACCGCGAACGTTAAAAACGTCTGAATTATATGAGAAGAAAATCTAATTAATTATTCCGTCATCATCATGAAGATTGGTTTGTGTACATGAGTACCAGTGCCAGGCACTTCTGCTCAGTCGTAATTGCTGTTTAAACCACAGTATAAAAAGCACATCGGAAACAGCAAGATTGGATATGAATTAAATAGGATAAAAAAAGAGTAACAACCTTATAGAATATATATAATGCGATTGACATGGATTTTACCAAAATTTTGATAATCACAGAAGGGAGTTCGTATGACAATCTGAAACACATTTATTATGCGAGTTTAAGCGGAAAG
>BGPR01024107.1:0-23581 GCA_013235015.1 Araneus ventricosus | reverse complement strand
CTTTCCGCTTAAACTCGCATAATAAATGTGTTTCAGATTGTCATACGAACTCCCTTCTGTGATTATCAAAATTTTGGTAAAATCCATGTCAATCGCATTATATATATTCTATAAGGTTGTTACTCTTTTTTTATCCTATTTAATTCATATCCAATCTTGCTGTTTCCGATGTGCTTTTTATACTGTGGTTTAAACAGCAATTACGACTGAGCAGAAGTGCCTGGCACTGGTACTCATGTACACAAACCAATCTTCATGATGATGACGGAATAATTAATTAGATTTTCTTCTCATATAATTCAGACGTTTTTAACGTTCGCGGTGCAGAAATTCTTCTTACAGGATATGAATTATAACAGTTATTTGAAGTCATTAAAGAAACAAATTAATCAAAAATAAAGTTATATTGTTTGAGAGTCTATGCCATCACTTTAACTTCACAATAATGCGCATTATTAGAAGCAATTATTTCCTGAAGCAATTATTTTCTCATATAGTAATTCTTTTTTATTTTTGATGCAAAATCACAGAAATCTAAGATTAAATATTTCCAACAAATGAAATGAAAACTAATTGCCTGTCTAAGATAAAGTATTTTAGTCAAAGAAAAACATGATTATTATTTTTTTGAATCTTTCGTATTCTTAAAAAGAATTCGCAAAGCAATTAATATTGGGGATATTAGTAACGAAAACATTTTCGTTGAAAACTTACCTTATGTTATTTTTATTCTTATTAATTACTTTATCCATCTAATTAAATGAACGTTTATTATTTACAGAAGAATAATGAGAGATGAATTTTTCTGGAAAGGCAACACAATGTTTCATTATTTTAACAATTGTCTGATCTTAAATAAAAAATATTCCTGCTAGCTATTTTTGCAAAATTTTATTAAATTAACAGGGGGTTAAATGAATATTAATTAACCACTGACAATTGATTCTGAAATGAGTAGAATTTATGAAAGGAATTCCATCTCAATTTTGGAAAAAAATTATTATTTTTTATTTTTTCTTCCCTTAAAGCATTGAGTCTGTAACCTGAAATAAAATATGTTAAAAAGATTAAAGGTAATAGGACAGGCTTTATTTGTACAATATATTCGAAGTCAAAAGTGTTTTGGAAGTCTGGAGGAAATTTAGAGACCGATAATTGCAAAAAATGAAGACTGAAAGATGTCATTCTCATAAGAATTATAATTTTGGAAATATAAACATTTTTCGTAAAGAATACAGAATTTTTTTGATAGCATATTTCACGATTTAACCCTTTGAGGACGGCCGCACGCGTAACAGTTGTCCTGAAAGGGTTAAACCAACAGATTTCTTTGCAGTTTTTGTAGTGTTGCATTATCAAAAGCTATATTTTCTGGTGTGACAGAACGTGAGCAACGTAACTGTTGCTTAACAATGTGAAAAAGTGTACTCCCTTTTCTGAGACATATGCCCATCCATCTGGTGCAGCAGCCGTAGTGGTTGTGAGAACAGAGGCATTGGGCGGTGTTCTGTCTGACACTTAAGCTACTGAGTGGAGAAAGATACATTAAACATTCGAAAGTGTTTATTTCGACCAAAATATTACCATACGAATGTATCACTCCGACAACTGCATTATCAGCTGATGATAGAAATTGAAAAATATGTAAACAATATTTTCTGGTTTCGTGTCAAAAATCTGGTTTCATTTCAGTCCTTTTCGTGCAATCGGCATTTTTCTCTAATAATTCATTTATAAATTGTTAATTTCTAAATTTTCTCCCAATGTCTGCATCAGCCTTTATTAACGTGCTTGCAAAAAATTAAGATTTTCATATTGCAAACCAAAATTGCCATTTATTAATTTTTTTCAAAGCGAGTAAATCTTCATGGGATTCTTTCATCAAGTCTTACGTAAATGAATCCAATAAATTGCGATAAATTAGGTCAGCAAAGACCAACCAGTTAAATTTTGGCTTAATCAACTGGCCAAAATCTAAGAGCAATAATCAGTTTTATTTTTGACATGGGTGAAATTAAAAAAAAAATTACTAGCTGCATGGCGTGGCGTTGCACGGGCTATCTCGAATAATGCGTCATTCCCTGGCGGAGAGAAGTGAGGTCATGTGACACAAACGCTTAGATAAACCAGCGTTGCTGAGGATACATATTCCCGAGTACAGTTTATAAACACATGAAGCAAGATGCACTACATACAAGAAATCTCAAAGTTAAATCTCACGGGAAAAAACATTTTTAGTAAAAACCCTACTTGAACGATTTTGATTTCTCTGTTTCTTTGTATCAATTACCTGTAACTCTTCTTTTTCTTTTAGGCATCGGAAAAAGCGAGAATTGAACAAAGCAAAAATAGTAACTTCCAAATATCAGCTTAAAATAGCAGTTACCAGAAATATTTAAACTTGACCAAATCAACGAATAATGATTAAAATCACTAACATAAATAATCTATATCTTTCGGCATATAACTTTACAGGAACAAAACACGCCTGTAAATTCGGCAGTTCGTTAAAATGATTCTGTTTGGCATTATATCACGGGATAAAAAAATAATTTATACACTTCCAACAAAACATTTTTTATTTCTATCAGCATCATTTTTTTATGTTAATGTAGTTTCATTATGGAAACTTTTAACATTATGTATGTATGCATGTAACATTGTTGTTGTAACAACGTTCTTTAAAGTAAACAACTTCAACAATAAAATATATTTTGAATTGCGCTGTAACGATGAAAAGTATTGTTATAAAGTATCCAAAACAATGAAAAGTATTGTTGTAATTTAGTTTTTAACTAATATCCATTTTACTAATTAAAATTTCGAAATTTAAATGGCCAAAACGGATTCCTTGGATTATTCCCAATGGCGGTTCGTGAGAAGATAGTTGGACATACGCACACACATACAGTCGAATTTTAATAGTGTAGATGTTATCACTTAATAAATAATTTAGACTTTAAACATAGTCGATCAATTTTTGAAAATTCTAATGTAGATTTTACAAGATTTCGCTTGAGTTCGGAAATGAGATAAATCCTATAATATTTTTATGTCATTAGCTTTTCAAAGGTTCATTAACCTTAAAGATAATTTGAAAATTAAGTATTTTTGAAAAATCGAAATGTAAATTTTTTTCTGACTCTTTAGTACTCTTATGTGTCTTCTCTAAGTGTTTATGCATTTATAATTTTTGACTGTTTTTGTTAATCGTATAATATATATGAAGAGCTGCCATTTAAAGTAAAGATGACTGGTTATTCCAGTTATTTAAATAATCCGTCAATGTTTCAGGATATTAAGAGATTAATTTTTTAGAACCTACGCCGTACTTTAAAAGGTGATTTTATGAAAAAAATTTTAAATCAAATAAATGTTTCCGTAAGTTCAAGTCGGAATTTTATTTCGAACTAACATTAAGTATAGTTATTCCGAAATGATTTGCCTTTTTTCAGTAAAGAGAAATTTTAAATAAATCTTTCAGCTTAAGATTTTAAAAAATACTTTTTAAAATAATTCTCTATGGAGAGAATGTGGTTGATTAGTGGCAATTTACTTAATTTTATAAAAGCTTATAATTTAATAACCATTATCCCCCCCAAAAAGCACCCGTATTTTTCAAACAATTTCTCATTTATTATTTTCTGTCTCAACCGTTAACATTTCCTTAAATAACTTACAATTCAGCAAGCATTAGAACATTCTGCGTCGTCTTTAACCAACTGACACCTCTCTATTCGGCCTCTCTAAGTAGGTAAATTCGTTTAGATATTCTCATTAAGATATGTAGTGTTAATTTGAGTTTACGAGGGTCGTTCCGAAAGTAAATTGCGTCATGCGTTTTCACAAGGAAACTTTATTAGAAACAGGCAAGCAGAATTACTAGCTTTATACTAAAACTTAGTATTTTATTGCAAATTAGTTTTACATACTTCTGTTATTATGCATACTGTAATTTTTTAAGACGATATTATTTGAACTGCTGATTAGGTTTAAAGGAAACTTCGTTCTCTAAAGGCAGTCATCGGAACTTTGTGTTTAACATTAAAACCTAAATATCTATAATTGAGTATATAATTAGGAACAAGTGAACTCTGTTGGAGCATTAACGAGGGACATTCCAAAAGTAAGATTCTTCATGCTTTTTCACAAGGAAGCTTTACTACAAACAGAAACATACAATGACATAACAAAATGCAAACGTTTCGCTATTTTTTCACATATTCACCACCGACATCGACACATTTTTCGAACCGTGCAATCCATTTCAAGAAACATCCCTGGTAAAAATCTATGTCCAGCAATTGAAGGAAGTTCTTCACAGCTTTAACGTTAGTTTGATGCGGCAAGATCGGGGCTGTAGGCCGGGTGATTCATTCTCTACCATCCCAGGCAACGAATGCGTTTTTTCGTGTCCTTTGCAATGTGGGGTCTTACATTATCGTCCAAGAACAAAACCCCACTACTCAAGAGTCCTAGTCGGGACTTACAGCCCCGATCTTGCCTAATCAGACTTTCATTTTTTTCTTGCATTGAAATCAGGACTATCGAGACGTCACTTTTGAACATGCTCATCAAATTGGCGTTAAGGCTGTGAAGAACATTCTTCAATGGCTGGTCACCGATTTTTATCAGGATGGTTCCTTGAAATTGATTTAACCGTACGGGAAATGTAACAATGTTGGTGGCGAATACGTGGACAAATAGCCAAAATTTTGCATTCTGTTATGCCAATGTATGTTTCTGTTTGTAATAAAGCTTCCTTGTGAAAAAGCATGATGAAACTTACTTTCTGAACGTCCCTCGTAAATACTCAGACAGAGTTCACTTGTTGTTAATTATCCTCAATCACAGATATTCAGGTCTTAATGTTAAACACAAAGTTCCGATGACTGTCCTTAGAGAACGACGTTTCTTTTAAACCTAAACGTCAGTTCAAATAATATAGTTTTAATAAATTATAGGATGCATAATAACCGAACTATTTAAAACTAGTTTACAATAAAATACTAAGTTTCAGTATAAAGCTAGTAATTCCAATTTTTAGTAAATTCAGGAGAATGAATATTCAGTAATTCATACTCTGGAATAGGCGTTTTTAAGCTTAAGATGGAGCAAAACTAAATGACCAATATTATTTCAACAAAATAAACGGAACGCACGAAATCATTTGGACCTCAAGCCTTTGCTGCCGCAGCACGTGTTAGATTCTTCTTCTATATATTATGCCAAATTTTAAACGAAATTCGCCAAATATAGACAATTTATATGTTTGTCTATACGTGTAATGCGAATACGATAGTTTACGGGCTCTAGTATGTGGTATTTACTTCCAAATAGCAGCTGTCTATCAAATTTTATTTGCAATAGATCACCAGGGAGCAATTCAACCCGCATAAGTGAACATATCCATTATGCTTCGAAACTAAGCACAATGGAAGTATACGGGAGGGTCGTGGGGAAGTTTATTTCCCCTGGGAATTAAATGAAATTTGCATTATAACGAAAATCTATAAGAGAAAATGGTAAAAAATTCTATTTTTAACTGTAAAAAAGCATTGTTGTGCAGATAAATTATCCATTCTTAATTTAAAATTTTAATTAAATATTAAAAAAGAAAAAAACTAAGGTAAATTGGAAGAAAATGAATTGCTGTAAAATTAAAGATTTTAAAGAAAACGAAACTATCATAATTTCAATAAATTACAATCTCTGGTTATTAGAACCTCATGGTATTTATAAAATATTTAAATAAGAGAACACGCAGTCTGGTTTTTCTGATATTAAATTATTTTACATAATATTACAATACTCTTTTATAATGTTGAATTTAATTAACAAGATACATTGACATACGATATTTTAAAGCCTCATTATTTCGAAAATCACTGTATGTATAAGTCTATATGAAATTATATTTTGAAATTGCCATTAATTATAATCTCTCTTTTAATACAGAACCTTAGTTTCATTTCTGAAGATAAATAATTCAACGCATACTTTTTAAAAATCTGAAATGAGTCACTTTGTTGCATAAAATTAAATTCAGAATACTAATAAGTAATTATATCTATGACATTTAGAAGCTTTCCTTTAATTCGCCACTGATAATAAATAATATATGATTACTTTTATGCCCATTAGATATTTGGAATTAATTGCATATAAATTATGCAGTTTAGTTTAAAATTTATAGCAGTTAGATTTAAAATTTATAGGAGACAGCATCTTTTATTTTGAAGATAAAATTAGACTTCTTAAGGAGATGAAATTTTAGACTGGGAAGTACGACGTTGCAAAATATTTACCTTGTATCATCAAATGCAATTCCGTTGCTATCCAATTAATAAAGCTGTTAAGTTCTTTTTTTTTTAAATATTTCTTAAAATGAGTATTTCATACTTCAATGCAGCGTTTTCTAAATATTTCAAAAGTGGATCTGCAAACAAATATAAATATGTCTAACTGATGCAAAGGAATGGGTTGATTAAAAGTCTTTTTTAGTCTAAATTTGATTTAAAATTAACTTATTAATAACTACTGTTATGTTACATATATAAATGGTAATTACTTATTCATAACTACTGTTAATATTCAGTTTTAATGCTATCACTAAATTTTCCCTACTTCATGTAGGATGCAATAGAAGTAATTCGCTTTATTAATATGCTAGGTGATATGATATACCCGCCGTTGCTCGGGATAAAAATATTATAGTATATATCTAAGTACTTATTATATTTTAAGCTTAATAAAACAGCTTTTCGCGCCAACGTCTTTGTGTTTTCATTCGTCCACTCCCGTGTTATCTGACCACCCTCCTCCTGCAGTTCAGCCCCTCTCCTCCTTCTGCCTCCGGCCTTTGAACCACCTGGTACGAATCTAACAATCCTTGATATTCCATTTTTTTCTCGTCATTGCTACAGCGACAACAGAAGCTCCTTCAAATCGTGGATTTTATTACCATTATCGGAAGTACCATTCTCTACTTTTTTGTGCCTGTGTGTCTGATCCGAAGAACGCCGCAGAGTATTCCTTCTACTTCTCCTTAGGTTCTCTCCTTTCGGTAGTAGCCGGATTCAATAACCTTGAATTAATTTCAACGCTCATTGGATCATGTAAAAATTTGCAAAATTAAATAAAGCATCGCATCTAGCGTCATTGGATTGCTGTGCAAACAAATTGAAAGGTGCACGCGCTACGAAATAAAAGCGGAATCAAAAATTCAGCCATTCTGTAAATATTCAACGATAGCAATATTTTTATCATAACTTTAAAAGTGGCAAAAGCATGTGAATGAAGGATTTGATAAAGCAATAAATCGGTTTGAATTTAATTACAACAATAGAAAGCATTGTTACAGATTGTGTTTGAAATTAATTTCGAAATGTTTATTAAAATTGAGGAAAAGAACGTATGCCATTTAAATTCAGGTCAGTAAAAAGAAAATTTTCTGCTCTATAAAATGGTATATAAATCATCTTTGTGCATACATAGTTCAGAATTTATTGGCAAAACACTGAGAAAAATTTAAAATTGGCTTAATTTTTGTTATTTGATTAAATACTTTAAGAAGGAATAATGATCTGGAAATGGATCCCGAAGGGCATGTGCAAATTCGTATTCATCGTTTAGGAATACTTCTTGTGACAGATATACAGATAAAATATCTTTTTTCCCTTCCAAGTTCCTCTTCCTTCTATAGGAATCGGAGTAAGTAACCTTTAGAAATTTAACACACTCATAAGGGTCATTTGAAAATTAAACAAAACATCTCATAGAAAGAGTAATTAATCCAATTGCACAGTAATTGGATTAATGTGCAATCATATTAAAAGAGGTATATGCTACACCATAATACCGGAAATGAAAAGACTACGTTGGAAATAAAAATCTCCAAAGAAATCAATATTTTCTTATATTAACTATAACAGTGACAAATGCACGTGAATGAAGGAGTTGATAAAATTCTAAATTGGCTTGAATTTAAATTTATAAGTATAGAAAGTTTTGTTACAAATTATGTTAAAATTAAATTTTGAAACGTTAATAAAATTGGAGAAAAATTGTTCTGTAATGGAATAACTATCATTAAAAAGATAATTTTTTGTTCTTTAAAATGGTGTAAAAATAGTTTTCGTGCAATAAATATTACAGAAGTTATTGGCGAAAGAAGTTTAAAAATTAGGCTTAAAATGGCTTCAATTTCGTTATTTAATTAAATATCTTAATGATTTATTAATTCTGAAAGTTGAAAATAGCACAGTTGACCTAAGCATGTACCCCACAATGTGGTGTGCAAATATCATATCACCACTTTTCACCGTTTAGGTGGAAATCTCGTGACCAACCTACAGATAGAAATATGTATTTTCTATTATACATTATTAAATCATTGAAGATGAAATAAAAAAAATCCAGAATTGGAAGGGATGAAGCTTTGTTTCAGCTAAGAGAGGTTTAAAAAGCATAAATTTCTAATTAAAATAATTAATTTATATCAGATTTATTAATATGATTCAGGCATCAAATTTTGTATTTTTTTAATTCCTGAGACTATCGTTTTTGAATTAGCCTGAATTATTATATTTGAAAATAAAAATGATGCTTTTAATTATCTTTTCGGTTGTTGAAAATCCATAATGTCGGGTTTTATGAATGAGGTTGCTGGAGACCTGAGATGGGCCATGAATAGAAGTAACAGTTTCTAGTATCTTGCATCATTATAGTTCTCTGTCGAAGGGGATTCACTGAAGTAGAGTAGACTTTTCATGATGGCAGACAGTCATAAATGTATTTTTCAATGAGCTGAACCTGGAGATATTTACTATACGACCAGTATTATCTTCTGTCAAGTCTGTTGATATTGTTTCGAAAATGTACTTCCACTTCACAGCAATGTTAGTCTTATGGTTGGAAAGAAATATTTACAGTGTCTTCATCGAGGGGAGGCCTAACCAATATCCCCTGACCTTGTCGACAAACTTGGCGAGTTGGCGACAAACTTGGCGAGTTGGCGACAAATTTGATGACTATGACGAAGAAAAGAAGGTGCTCGAAAATTTAGAATTATTGTCCTAACTCTATTAGGAACGGAATGATAGAGATTGTTCTAGGTGATTCCATGTGACATCACATACTGTCGGAAAAGTGTATATATACCGAGCTACTGTCCAATTGAATAATCTCTACGGAGCGTTTTTCGTATTGAGAGTTGGTCAGTTGTTAGATGCTGAGAGAATTTTTTCGTGCTATTGCTGTTTTTATTAGTAATTTGATCTCTGTTTGTGTTGCTAATTTGTGGAAGCGGTGCTTCAAGATTATTGAATATCCATTAAATAAAGCGTGTTTTTCAGTTATAAAGCTTGTTGGACTGATTTTACTGCAGTTTGTTATGTTGTTTCAAAAATAAAATCAGTCCTTATGGTATTAAGAATACCAAAATTAAAGTTCCTTACAAAGGTATAATTTTCTATTTAAAGATTTATTTGTGGCGCAGTGAGAACTGTATCATGTTAGAGACCGATCTTTTACTTCGAACCCGATTAAGATCTTCGAACTTCTATTGTAATTTTGAGAATTTCATAATTTGCATTTTTAGTTATTCTGTTTTGTTTTAGTTCTGTTCTACGATAAGGCAACAGTCTTTTTGCCATTGATATATATAAATAACGTATCCGTGGTTGTAGTCGTTGAAAATAAACACAAGCCGAGTAATTAACTAATTTCTTTTTATTATCGATATGAGAGTGGTGGATATACGGCCATCTCTGTTTAGGTTACAAGCGACAGTGCACAGAAAAATCCCTGTATTCTCTCGGATAAGGGAATAACATATGGACACGTGATCAAAGTGAAGAGAATATTGGGGTTTTTTAATAAATTACGTAGGCGTTTCAGGGAAAAAGCCTGGTGCCAAAGAGACGCCGTCATGATTTTCTGTCGGCACGTGAAAGCGATTAAATATTCTTTTATTAATAAATATGCCAAAATGAGAGATTTAATATACCTCCAGCGCGGGGAAAGAACGAAACTGGAAATTTAGAAAAGTGATTTTGGAATGCATTAAGATTTAAAAATATATAATATTAAAATTTGGAATAAAATTAAGTGAGATTATTACAATTTTCCCCCGCTCCACAAGACGCGTGTGTGCGCCAGGGCCCTTGACACACACCCGTATCTTACAGGGATGCCAAAAAGAAATTAAAATTTAAAATATAATTGTTATAAAATTTTCCCTTCACTTTATCATAAACATGAAAATAATTTCCAATTATCAGTCAATAAATGTGTAAGAATGGATATATAAAACAATAATTAAGTGTATGAAATCATTTACGCAAAACATGAAGACAACAAAAATACTTTAAATACAAAATTCTTGTAAAATGGATCTTCAAATGGCACAGTTCTTTAGTGTTGAAGGCACAATTGTGAAGATCTAGACTACAGTAAATATGAAAGTTGAATATACTGTCTATCAAAAATTCACAACTTTTAAAAATATCAGTATAGTAAAGCTGAACACTAAAATAGGTATATCAACAAATAAGATTAAAAATATTGTTATATTATAAAATATGAACAATGAAACAAATTATATAAAAGTGTGTTTGTTTGTATTGTTGCGTATAAAAATTTTTTGTACTGTATTGTCTTTCAGTACTTGAAACTTAGTGACTTTGAGTTTATAGAGTCCCATTCAGCCACCAAGGACAGGGGTGAAAATCCAATTCTCTCCCTACTTCCATCCAGGAGCACTCGCTTCTTCAAATGTGAAAACAGAGTGTTCAGGATGAAACCAGGAAGAAAAGTGAACTGAGTTCGGAGGTTGACCCTGTCTCGCAAATCATAAAACTACTTGTTCAATTTCTTATTGTGAAAACATTTCACAACAACATCGAGGAAAACAAAAACATTTAGACTGGAAACTGCGGGTCAACCTAACAAAGGGGAACAAAAAGAGGGATTTTTTTGTATGTGAGAGATACTTTATATTCAAGGCTCAGTTTTAACTCCTCAGGGGGATAATAAGTTTTTAATTTTGAAGCGTGAACAATTTCAGTAGGTTTTTTAGTTATTCATTTGGTTTGGTTATTTCATAATTTACATCAGAAAGCTTTTTCACTATTTCATAGGGGCCTGAAAACACTGGAGATAATTTTCTGTGATTCGGATAATTAAGTTCCTCATACATTACAATGTCACCAGCCTTAAAAGGAGAGTCAATGAAACGAGCATCATATTTAATTTTGTTTTTTTCATGATACTTTATTGTATTCTGTTTTGCCAATTTCCTGGCTTCTTCAACTGAAGGATAGAATTGATTTTGAGTTAATGGAGGGGAATATGGTAAAGTGCCAAATAACAAATATGCAGGAGGAAATTTTGTGACAGAATGAGGGGTTAAATTATACTCATTAATAACTTCTTCCAGAAGTTTAGTCCAAGGAATTTTGGTAGGAGAAGAATTTACTTTACATTTTAATTTGGTTACAATGGACTGATTCACTCGCTCACATTTCCCATTTGTTTGTGGGTGGTGTGAAGATGTCAACAAGTGCTTGACATTGTAATTTCTAAGGAAGCGTTTGAATTTAGATGAGGTAAAAGCACCATTTCTATCACTTAACAATTTAGTTGGTACTTGAATTTGAAAAACTTGTTTTAGACAATTAGCATCAGTTTCTGTTGTTTCACTTTTAGAAGGGAAAGCCCAAACATAACGAGTTGCATGATCAATTACTAAGTGCAGATATTTTTTAGTTGAATTATAGTAGTTAAATCCTCCAACAGTATCGATCGAAAGATATTCAAAAAGTCGATCTGTGGGTGGCACAGTCTGTAAAAGACCAAATCTTTTTTTGCCTTTTCTTTTTATTTAATTGACAAACATCACAGTGATTGACAAAAACTGAAATATCCTGGTTAATGTGAGGCCAATAGTATTGAGGAGTAATTAGATTTATCATTCTTTGAGTACCCGGATGCTCAAATTGCTCATGAGCATTTTGCAAAACTTTTCGCCTTAGCGAGAAAGGTACAACTATTTTAAATAAATTCTTCTTTTTAAGGACAAGGACATCATTAATTTTCTTATATTTAGAATTATCCAAATTGTCTAAATTTTGATGTGTCTTTATCTCATCTAATTCAAGTAAATGTACAGAATGTTGGATATATTGGGCAGTAGGATGTCTTGATAACATATCAGCTTCAACATTTGCTACTCCCTTTAAATATTTAACTTCATAATCGAACATGCTTTATTTTAAAGACCAACGAAACAATCTTCCCCTTAATTTTTTTACATTTTTAAGCCAAACAAGGTCAGCATGATCAGTATGGATTATGAACTTTTTACCATGTAAATAATAATAAAACTTATCAAGGGCATCTACTATAGCCAAACATTCCAATTTCCTTGATGCAATAATTCTTTTCATAACTACGTAAAGTTCTAGAATGATATGACACCGGGTGAAGATTACCAGAACTATCAGGCTGTTTCAAAATTGCCCCAATTGCCACTTGAGAAGCATCACAGAACACATGAAGAGGTAATTTAGGGTCATGCAATTGTAATACAGGTTTAGTTACCAATTTAATTTTTAGCAATTAAAAGCTTCTTGGCATTCTGCAGTCCAATGCCATTGTTTATCCTTCTTTAGAAGTTAATTTAAAGGTTCCCTAATTTTAGCATAAGAATCAATGAATTTGTTATATTCGTTAACTGAACCAAGAAAAAACTGAAGTTGCTTAACATTTTTTGGAGGCTGCAAATTTTTAATACTTTCAATATTATGATTATCAGGAGTGATGCAACCCTCTTTAATTTCATAGCCAAGAAAGTTGATTTTATCTTTAGCGAAAACACATTTTGAAAACTTTAGTTTGATATTTTCTTCTTCACAAATTTTGAATATTTGTTCTAAATGAGCATAGTGTTCCTCTAAAGAAATCGAGAAAATCACTATGTCCTCAAAATAATGACATGCAAAAGTTGAGCATTTATGTTTGTTTAAAATTCTACGGATGGTACGATTAAATATTGCAGGGGCATTCCGAAAACCAAAAGGGAGAACTTGAAATTCATATAAACCTTCATTTGTAACAAAAGCTAATTTTTCTTTATCTTTTTCATGAAGAGGGATATGCCAATAACCTGACGGAAGATCTAAATTTGAAAATATTTTAGCATTAGTTAATTTATCTAACAATGCGTCAATTCGTGGTAAAGGTTCAGCATCAGTTTTACGAATAGCGTTTAACTTTCGATAATCAATGCACAACCTAGTTTTTTTCATTTCATCTCTCTTGTAAGCCAACGTGACAGGAGAGGAGTAACAACTATTTGATTCTTTAATTAAACCTGCAGCCAATAAATTCTTTACTTGTTTTTTTTTATTTCAACTTCTTCAGTAGCTGAAGTTCTGTATGCTCTCAGAGAGACTGGCAAGTCTGATGTCAAATTTATTCTAGTGGGTTCTATTCTAATTTTCCCTACATCATATTTATTTTTAGAGAAGACATGAGAATATTCTGACAAAAGGGATAAGATTGGAGGGGATAGTTGTTTAACAACCAAAGGTGGAAAAATTTCCTCTGAGGAATTAACTATTCCATCCTGATTATCCACTTTGTTATTTGCATTTTCTTATGTAAAGACATATATATGTAAGTATATGTAAAGACATTTGATTATTTATTTTTGTATGTTGATTTACAATATATTTTCCATTTTGTAATATTTCATTTTTATCACAATCAATAACAAGTTTGTTTAAACTACAATCTGGCAGTCCCAAAATGATATATGGTAAATGATTTTCAATGATGTACATCCTTATTCTTTTATTTATTTGGCCAATTTGTAAATAAACGTCACATATTTGCGTAAGTTGAAAGTTGCCATGGGCTTGATTTACTCTGACAGCCTAGTATGTTGTCTCGGTAGATTAAGTTTATTGACTATATTTGCAGATATGAGAGAAAGAGTTGATCCTGTGTCAATAACAATTTTAACATTATCAAGTAAAGTATGTGACATAGATAAATGTACCAAGTTTGAAGTATTTGGTAAAGTTGAAATGTGTCCGGACACTAATAATTGTCAATGAACTGGGCCAAAGGCCTCATTTGAAGGGTTTTGTCTGTCACTAGCAGTGTTTTCACTGCCTTTTGTTACTTGTGATGAAATAACCGAGTTTCCTGTGCACTGGGAAACAGAGTTATTTCTTATAGGCAAATCACAAGTAAACTGGGGTTGCCTCAAAGGACACAATTGAGTCGAATGGTATGCATTAGGAGTACCTTGTCTGGTGCAAATTCAGCATGGAGAAAAAGATAACCTATTTTGAAAATGCGTATTATGATTTGGTCTAAATCCTTGATTCATAGAAGTGTTAGAATGAGGATAAGCAAAATTATTTGAACGCGACCTCGAAAGATTTTGGAAATTTGGCCGAAAAAAAAGAATTTTGTGGTCGAGGTACAAATGTCGATTGTCTAGGACTAAAGTTTGGTCTAGTCCTCATTGTCGGTTTATTATTCAAGACTGCATTTTGCTCAGAAGATTCCTGAATTTTGAAACGTTTCATGGCTAACGTAAGCCATTCTGTAGGTGTATTAGGGGGTTAGACAGTCATTAAGTGTTTGAATTGGGTAGGTAACCCATCTATAAGACCTTCTAAAATAATCTGAGGGAAAAGACCCAATTGTCGTCCACAATTTAATTTTTCATGGAAATATTTAACCAAATCATCATTTTTCTTTAAATAATGCTGTGAAAAATCGGCAAAGTTAACTACAATGGGCTGCAAAAAGTTTTCAGTAAGAACAGAGCAGAGATAATCAAAATTATAGATATTTAAACAATAATTGATATAATGTGTTAGTGCAGAACCTTTAAGGAATTTCGATATGTTTTTGACTTTCCAATCTTCATTTTTATTATGCTGTTTGCATGTGTCATTAAAATACTGCAGCCATGATTCCACCTTCATTCCTTTTTTAGAGTCAAAAGGAATTATGTGTGGGTCACTTATATGGGTATTTTCCATGGGTACATCAGTATTAGCACTACTATCTACCGTTTCTTTATTTTTATCATTAGGGTTAGGTATTTTCAATCCTGATCTAAGAATCATTCAAATAAAATTAAATCTTATATTTGCATAAATTTCTGAAGACATTAAAATATCTTATATTTGCATAAATTTCTAAACACTATAAAATATCCTACAATTGCATAAATTTCTAAACACAAAATATCTTAGTTTGTTATACTGATGTTAGTTTTCAAAAATTATCGATAAGAAAAATTTACAAATATTAAACATATATAGCAGATTTTTAAAAAAAATTAATGATCAAGTAATTTAAACTGGTACCAGAAAAAACACACTAAAGAAATAATTATAAATTCAAAATTTCGGACACTTATTATTCAAAATAATATAGTATTGCATTTGCAACATCAATCAGGGAATGTGTTAAATTTAGATGAAATCACCTCTGTAGTAGAAATTTTTCAATAGCGTCCCGCACTCTCTATGACATCTCATTTCGAAATATACTTTCACTTTTTCGCTAAAAACATCGATGTCGCAGATGACGATGTACTTTTCTTTCTCATGAACACACATTTTTCTTGAAGCAGATAATGAACACAATGATGAGGACTACCTTTTCTTTGATACTTTTGTAACAAGCATTGTAGATCGAAGGCCTTTGGACCGAATATGGCAAGTGAAACAAGCTTCACGAATAGTAGATGCGGCCGGAGAATTGACGCTATATCAGGAACGAGACATCAGCAGAGTATAAAGATTCCGTCAACTCAGTGAACTTTTCAGCAGACAGTTGTTAACAAGCTCCTATAATTTTTCCACCGTAAGCCATTTTCTGTTGTTCCCCAGCACTCTCACTTTTGTATCGTTTTATAGAATTTTTCTCTTTCGACGTGCAGACTATTCTTCCGACTTCATATAACGTATCCGTGGTTGTAGTCGTTGAAAATAAACACAGGCGGAGTAATTAACTAATTTCTTTTTATTATCGATATGAGAGTGGTGGATATATGGCCATCTCTGTTTAGGTTACAAGCGAAAGTGCACAGAAAAATCCCTGTATTGTCTCGTATAAGGGAATAACATATGGACACGTGATCAAAATGAAGGGAATATTGGGTTTTTTTAATAAGTTACGTAGGCGTTTCAGGGAAAAGGTCTGGTGCCAAAGAGACGCCGTCATGAATTTCTGTCGGCACGTGAAAGCGATTAAATATTCTTTTAGTAATAAATATGCCAAAATGAGAGATTTAATATACCTCCAGCGCGGGAAAAGAACGAAACTGGAGTTTTAGAAAAGTGATTTTGGAATACATTAATGTTTAAAAATATATAATATTAAAATTTGGAATAAAATTAAGTGATATTATTACATATATATTGTTGTGTTTTGTCAAATAAATTGTTTAATACCTTTCTTATAGTTTCTTTCATTGCGTTATCTTTTATTTTATCAAGCGTTAAAGTTAAACGTTTTGGAATATGTTTATGGTCGGAGGATATAATACTAATTGCAGTCAGGAAACTTCTTCATTCATCCACGGCCATAATTAAAATATTCCTCATGAAAATAAAAAATAATAATTAGAATAAGGTTATTTATTTTATGTTTGAAGGAAACTTTAAAATTTTAATATATTTTATGACAGGCTTCCTATCGAAAAGGTGAAGTGAGATTAAGATCATGCACGGCATAATGAAAAAGAATCCACGAAAACTGAATTTTAAAACTAAAATAATTCTCTTCCTGAACAGAAGAAATTTGCAAAGAGCCTTTCGTTTATTTATTTAAATAGATTCTTTGAGGAACTTCATGCACGATTAGGTAGAATAATTCTCCCAAATTGATTAATTTATCTTCTAGATGGCAATAGAATTAAAAGATACTTCTAGTCTAAATGTAAGGGCTTTTCAGAATTTCAATATTGTGCATAACCCATAAAATTATACTTTATAAACTAAACAAAAGAATTCACAAAAATCTTATGTTGAACACTGTGTTTTTTTTCAGTCCTGAAATTTCAATTTTTCTAGTGCATACATAAAGTAAAGTTATTTCACTTTACTACTGAACATAAACCATATAAAATGTTGTAGAAGCCTGTAAAACATTTTGAAATTTTTCAGGTATGTTTAAGATAGTCTATACCAGCAAAATTTGTTCTGTTATGTTCCTGAAATATTTATACCGACTTTTGAAACATAAAATTTACAGCAATGCTGACGTTATGTCTGTATTACTTCCAAAGTTGTTTTTTCATACTACGGCCTTTATATCGAGTAAAGTGAGAACTTTTAAGTGTTCAGTTTTGGGACAAAACTATAAAAGTGTACTTCACATCCTCCTTTATGTATTTCTCTCCAAAACTACTCTATTATTGAGAGTTTTAGTATGCAAAGCAGCGGACAATGCCTTTTGTTTCTTGTGATGGTAAATTATATTATTGAAACAATTGAATTATAATATTGAACAGAGATAAAGGCGAGATATATTAAGACATTAGAAAACAATAAATGAAAGATTTATTTGGATAAAGTTTTGAATAACAGGAAGCAAAATACAAGTGTTTATTAAAATGATAGATATTCCCCACCAAAGGAAACAAAATCTTTATTGGAATGGTGAAGGTAAACTTAATGAGGGAAAAGGACTTGGATACGTATAGGAAACAAATTCTGCAGATCAGAACAAGCTATTAAAATTAAACTGATATCATTCCCTATGAAGAAATCGTGAAAGCAGCCGAAGAGAAAATAGAGATTGATACTTTACATGGAATCTGCTAATCAAATTAGACCATGACAGAAGCGGTACGAAGCCTGGGGTAGCCAAGGGAGGGTATTGTCTTCGTTTCCATGTTCTTCAATTCACGACTAGCATCGCTACTATCTGTATTAATTGGGGAGTCATCAAACTGAGAAATATTTTCTTTTGGAAATTATGTCTCAACCATAGAATTTACGTAGTCGACTAATTGTCCCTTTCATAACTTCTCGTTACTGGCCCTTTCAAAATAACAATAAGACCTGCAGAAATCTACGAGCTTCCTTCGCAAACAACAGATCTGTCTCCATAATTCACGGTTGAATGAAGGCAAATCAAATGATACGCTTGTGAAGCCGTTGTCAGGACGCTTTATCATCATATCAAATTGTTGTATCAATTAGCTAATTGTCCTCATCAGAACTGAACATTCCTGGCCCTTTCAGAGTAACAATAGGACCTGAAAGAATCTACAAGTTTCCTTCCGAGATCATAATATATCCGCCTCCGTGCATGAAAGCAATTCAATTGATACGCTTGTGAAAGCGTCTTAAGACAATGTATCATCATATCAAGGAATATAGCTTTCCGTATTGTACAAATAATTTAATTCGGAGTATGCACATTGTTGTCACACAGAACATTGTTCAATCTGACAAAAAAGTTTGTAGAAGTCTCTTTCCAAGCAACAAATATTAATGTCGTCTCCAATTCATTTTCACTTCTTGCACGACACTTTGCTTCTCGAGCAAAAGCACCTTCTTGAAATAATTGGTAAAATCGTCTTGAGCTCTGGTAAGTTCATAATGTCTTTCATCCAAAATAGTCTCAATTATTTTTTGTGCTGAACTGTATGAACTACAATTCATTGAACCGTTTAACTTTTTTATTTATATCGTTCGTCCAGGCTTTATGGTCGTGGCACCGCTTGGAAAGAGAGTTCAATTCAATTCCTTCTAAAGTGGCTTTGGAATGGTTCTCTGTCTTAGATTTGTAATTTGCACAGTTCCTTCCTAACTAAAGTCATTAATATAGGAACCTGCTGATGCTGATTCTTTTCTGATATGACCTCGACTGCATTTTCCTCTTTTCTTGCCGCAATCAACTTCATCTCCCTAAGTTAGATTTACCTGAGCTTTGCATTTCGTCTTCTGTTGTGTCTGGCAGAAATTG
Organism: Araneus ventricosus; assembly: GCA_013235015.1. Taxonomy (NCBI): domain Eukaryota; kingdom Metazoa; phylum Arthropoda; class Arachnida; order Araneae; family Araneidae; genus Araneus; species Araneus ventricosus. The sequence goes on along the minus strand of BGPR01024107.1, from coordinate 4,570 downwards.
TTTAGCCTCTTAGGCAGTAAGGTGTCATTAGTTTTGATATAGTAGCTCAAGAAAAGTCAAATACAAACGTGGCCGCTGTTGCAAAATGGGCCACCGATAATAGCGATATCGTTCCAAGCTTTCTAAAATTATTTATATATAACATTGTTAGCGGTAATAAAAAAAGTAAGAAATAGCCATAACTTAATTAAATATTTATAAACAGTTATATAAAATATAGCATATTTTCACACAAAAAAAGTACCAATAGTAATTTTCTTGTGCCATTCAAAAATCTTTTACATACATTACATAAATTTAAAATAAAAAATGCCAATATATTTAAAATAATCTGCATTTGTTCGTATTCAATTAATAGCACGGAATTCCGGTACTTTGATATTTTTCAAGAAATTTAATGTTAGAAGAATTGCCTTCTCACCCGGCAAAACGTCTAGTTATTATGCACTCGAGCAAATGCTTAAACACTTAAATAATAATGCAAAAGAACATTAAATTTTGTACATTTTAGATATGTGCATAATTTAAAAAAATGTTTATTCTGAATCGATAGTAAACAGTTAAAGAAGAAAAATTAGTTTCACAGATAAATTCCACCGATACTTGTTGATACAGAAAATAGGGGAATTTTTTACGCATTTTCAGTATGCGAAAAGTAAAACACATCGGCATAGCGATAGCGTTGCTTTTAATTCTTCATATAACAATCAATTATAGTTAGTTCCATTCTATTATAGAATGCAAAAATAATTGCACCAATATTCTGTCGAAACACGTTTCCTCATTTTCATACGAGAAAATGAAGCTGCGTTTGCGTTTTCAAAAAAGCCAAGCCGATGTGAGGGAGAAAAAATTTTGATTTTTTTTTTAAATTTAAGAATGCGTTTATCTAGGACCTGCTAATTGTTTGAACATATATTTTGTGTAATGGATTTTCTGCAACAAACAAGAAATTGTGAAAAAAATGTTTCTCGCAGAGATGGCTATATTTTTGAAAAACGTTACCTTTTGAAAAATAAGTGAAAAAAAATTTCGGATAATTGAAAAACTGCTGTGAAAAAAATAATCGATAAAAAGTGTTCTAGAAATTGCTAGAGCATTAAACAAAGCTTCAAAAGACATGCTGGAAGAAGTAAAAAAGAGAAGAATATAGGAAATTAGATGTTAGAATGGGGATGGGAAAAGCCTATAAAAATACAATTTCATGAAATTGAATTATTTCTTTTTTATGAAATAGAATTATTTCTTATTTAGGAAATATCATTTCCAATAAGTACAGCAGTATATGTTATTAGATGATATCCAAATGATAAAATTGTAGAAAGAAAAAAATGTAGAAAAATCAAATTTGTTTAATTACTCTATTGGTTCGTTTGATTATGTATTGTTTAATAATTTTATTAATGCTTGTTAAAGAATGGAAGAGTTTATTAAATTAACTGTATTTTTTTAGTATTTTCGAATGATGAACCGTTTTAATTGATTTCTTTAATTTTTGTGATTAAGTTATTAAAGTTAGGATTTTCAAAGACAGAGAGACAGATAGCATTGAAAGATAAAACAATTAATCAGTAGTAGATCTGAAAGTGAAGTGAAGTAATTTATTTATGATATAAACAGTCATTTTCTTAGACACAAAAATTGTTTAATGTGTTTAAAAGGTATCAAAAGAATTTAAGCCGCAATAATGACACAAAATGTGATGGAATTCTATATACCACAAGTAATAGGCAGAATATTTTAATGAATAGTCAATTTTAAAATTATTTTCGTTTCAATAAATAGTTTGTGTGGAGATTATTAACAATAATAATGGTAATTAAAATAATTATGTTCCGAAATTCTGAAACAGTCTTTTCAATATTTATCTGTTATTTACGTTATGTGTCATATTAAAGTATTTGAAGGGAAGAATATAAGAACGCATTAAAATTTTCTGAATGCATAAGAATGCTTCGAGAGAAATAAACAATGTTGTGGGCTGTTTGTTAGATAATTAAGGTTTAAAAAGCAAATGAATAACCAACGTCTTACTTAAAGAACAGTTACCTTTCACTTCCGTGGCTACATCAAATGTACTCCATTGTTTATTTCTTGCTTTGTCTATGAAGTCAATAGGTATTGTCAAACTTCTAAACAGTTTTCAACTCGCATATACCACCAATTAGCCAGATTTTGAAATCAAAATGTCGTCATTTTGAATTTTTGTGATTTTTCTTCGGATTTATTTTTGAGGGAATGCAAATAATTAGAAAGCGTTTTTTTATTTTTTGATATTTTGCTATATTTTAATAATCTTTAATAATTATGTAAAAAAAAGTTTTTAAAAAAGATTTTCTATGGATTTTTAAAATGTTTTTTAAATGAAAAAAGGGCCCCCCCCCCCAAGTTTTTTCTCTGAATTTCATTTCACTTCAAAATTAACTTAATCTTGGTCCTTTCAATATAATTCAATTTAATTTAATAATTTAAATTAATTTGGTCGTTAATGGGTTAAATGAAAACTTATTAAATTAAACAAGCTGGAGTATCTAAAATTGAGAGGTTTTATTTAATGAACTTTCCGTAATTATGGAATTTAAATCTCTGTTCAAATATTATGACACAAGATTACTGATTCTCCAGGTTGAAATTCAATTCAATTTAAACGTTTTAAAGAAATAACATAAAAGCCTTTGGCAATATTCTAGTGAAATATCAAAGCATTTGTTTGATATTTCAGAATGGTTTTACATTGCATTTTAATACTAAGATTTATTTATTTTTGAAAGGTAATGTATTGGATAAAAATGACGTCACTTTGTTTGATTATTTATTAGAATATAAATCGTAATTATTCAATGTGAATCAACTTGTTTTCCAACGTGTAACTGATTTATTCAATACAAATTTTTCCAACACTATGGAAAAGATAAAGGACTGTGAAATATTGTTTTCTTTTCTCCGTTTATTGTAATTGAAGTCTCCTTTCTTTCCTTAAAAAGTTTGCATTCCAACTGTGATATTGGTTAATCTAGTCTGAAGTATGCAATACAATTGATAAAGCTCAGAAAAAAAGATATAGTAAAAGTTGCATTTTTCTATTTTTATTTTTTTTTATTTTTGCAAACGATTTTATATAAAAAAAAATAAAAATTAGAGGAAAAATATACTCCCCGATTTCAATCTAAATGAAGGAAAAGTGGGTTTTAATACCTTATTCATAATTATTCACGCTTAATTTGAGTATTATTCGATTTATTCCCAGAAGACTTAAGCTGTTTCTTCATCAGTTATTTTCCTAAATGATTTTGTTCTCTACAGTTCTTCGATAAGTGTAAAGCTTGAAATAAATTTTTTTGGAGAGTTTGCATCGGTTCTCAGATCTTTCATTTACGTGAAGACACTTAAGATACTTTTATCATCATTTAAGCATCTTTCATTTATGCAGAAATATATTTCCCAAACAAAGATGCCAATATTACTAAATGCCCAAGAGGAAGTAAAAATGAGCAGGATAAAATGCCTCGCCCGAAAGATGCTCTTTTATTTGAAATATATTTATAAAAGTTGAAAAATTAATTTATGCTAATATGCAAGAATAAAATTTAACTTCTGAAAATTAATTAAGTCAGGATTCTAATACTTTACTTCCATTGTTTACCATGTGATATTCAGTTTAGTAGCTTCTAAATAAACAGGAGACTCGACTCATCCCAGCATTTGCAAAGTCATTTAATGACCCCCAAATTCAAGATTCCCAGTTTATGAACCGTGGCAACTAACATTCTAAGGTATTTCAATACAATTAATCTCTTAACTCGACATTCCTAAATGGAGAAATTTGTAAAGCCTTGCTATCTAAGCATTTTGATCTAAATTAAGGCCTCAGTTAAAGACATCCTGTTCAGAAACCAAAAGGAAACCTGTGCAGAAATAGTGTGTTCGTAATGCTACTGACAGCGTTATTTGAGAACAGAGTATTCTGTAAGTAAAGGTGATTTTAAGGAACTTAAATTGTAGTTTAAGTGTTATTATCCTTAAATTTTACTGCAGATAACTACATATCTGAAGAAATTATTAAAACGCCCTAATATTTCTTGAAATATCGGTTGCTGGAAATATCTACTTTCATGTAAATTACCAAAGGTAGAAATTACCAATAGTATTTAAAGGTAAAGTATTTTACAAAAAGTGAAAAAAGAGGCTGTTATATGTTACAACAAAAAATGCACAAAATTAAACATTTTATTGTTATGTTAATAAATAAAAGAAAGTGGAGAAATTTCTTTTATTACCAACTTGTTCACCGGGAATATGATTTCAATTGAATCCTGCATCATTTTATATTCATGGTTCCTTTAACGATGTAATTTTAAACTTCACATTGTGGTACATATTTAACTCATGTTCTTTTAGTGGCTTTGCCCCTGGTCTGTTCATTGTCAACATAAATATCCCTAATGGAGTCAAATAACTGTAACTTCTAATTCCACGTTGTCGGCACTGTTTTCACTTTCTTATTTCACTTGTAAAATATGCAATTGATTTCAATATTGAAATGACGCAGCACATTTTATGGCCAGCGGCA